>CM077164.1:69217494-69491745 GCA_039583875.1 Platanthera guangdongensis
GTTGTGGTGGTTTTTCACAAATCGTTTTCTCCGGATCGTTAATTTAATCGTTGCAAGCTTTTGAATCGAAATCGCCGTTGCAAGGATTTTTACTTCCGGATCGGGTGGATCCTATTTGCCTGAGCGGATCTTGGCCTATAGCCTTGGTCTTGTTCTCAAAAAGGAGTGGCAACCTTTGTGTTTTCTTGGGGAATATTCCGACTCAAATTTCCGATCGTTGTTTTCGAGTCGACCATTCCTCCTTTGTTGTTTGTGCTGCGTTTTGTGACGAGGAACTATTGTGGGCGATAGGTGCCATGTAGGTGCGGTAGATCTACGACGTGTATAGCGGAGATAGAGCGTTAGATCCGTGGAGATCTCCGCCCGACATCCCTACATCAGATACCTCAAAGGAGACATCATCATTCATGTCACTAGGATACCCAATCTCCTCGTCGTCACTACAGTTGTCAGAACAATCGGCATCGCCATCAGTGGCGGGCTCAGACGTCGAAGCTAAAAGAGCCAAAGTCGTAGGCTTTGTGGGGCAATCCACAGCATAGTGGCCAATCACTCCACAAGCATAACATGTAGCATTCTCCTTACAACTCTTAACTATTTGCCTAGGCTTAACACGTGGTTTTATAGCATCCCTAGTAGAGACAACGACAGGTGGCAGGACATAGGACCTAACCTTTTCCTTCTCACTAACGGTAGGCGTACAAGTGCTCGAAATAGTCAGATCTTGGCGGATCAAGGATCTAGCGTGAGGCTTATAGCCACTCCTATGGTCAGAAATGGGTCTAGTGCCCTGGCAGGGAGGAATAAGAACATGAGACATCCTAGTACGGGAGTACGGGGGGACGTACTGGTTTGATGTAAGAAAAACCTTAGGCGGCGATTCACTCAGATAATCGCAAGACTGAGAGCGACAGTAAGGAGGGTAATACTCCTCCATTAAATAATTCTTCATAATATGCCAACCTATACGTAAGTCGTCGAGGGGCGCCCCAAAGCGTCTCTCCACATTGAGCCAGAAAGTATGAGCTCGACCAAATAATTGAAGTCTCGCAACGGGAATCCTGTGGGGTCCACAAGACGATATTGCTCAAAATAACGCTCCATATCCTTCACCCAACATAAAACACTCGTGGTTCACCTAACCCATCATATGTCGGAGCAGGAATCCTAACAGGCCTAGAGGTGCAAGGTGGTTTTGTCGTAATCGCTTGACTAACCTTCGAACTAGGAACAAGGGTCCTAAGCTATTGCCTGGGGGCTCAAGATGAGGCGTCAGTAGCTGACCTCTAAGTTGCGCTATCAAACCCTTTATGTCTTCTCATTGGTGGTTCAACTCCTTGCGAAGTGCACCAACCGAGGAAAGTGAGGGAAGTGGACTCTGAATGTGCGTCATAACGGACCCACAGAAAACTCAAACTAAGTAGAAACATAAAACATTTTTTTAAACTAAAAATAAAATTTAAAACCAACGAAACGTGCCTAAGTGCAAGTGAGGGGTAGCGTGGAAAGAGCATATCATTGCCAAGTTGAGAAATTGACAAACCTGGCTCTGATACCAAATTGATACAGGCCACTCCCTAACAGTAACTAAGTCACGAAAAAGAAACAAGGACTCCTAAGGGGAATTTTAGCGAACACGTGGCGTGCGAGCAAAACTCAAAATTTCGGCAGAGTTTCGTTTAAAATATCGCGATCTCACAAAGGAAAATCTCCCATCCAAACCTGCACGAACATAGACATACACTACATCATATCCTAACCATACATCTAGCATCGCATCACAACAGTTTCCATCCACATAGAGAGTGATCCGGACTAAAGCTTCGATTCGGAAAATAGTCCAAATACAACCCTCAAACAAAACTGAACTAGGATATACCAAATCCTCGTGATCCATTCGAAACCAAAGGCTACACAAACCCCGGTTTGTAAATGTCCAAAGGGACCTACCCTTGCAAAATCTTCGCGGAAAATTTGGATAAACACAATACAAATTTCAGATTTTTAAGTGCAAATTGAATCAATGATTAGGATAAAATATGAAATCACAAGTCTCCACTGATTCACAAATTCAAGAAGAAGATTGAACAAGTTTAGGGGAAGAAAACTGTTACCAAGAAACCAGAAATTAGAGAGGAGGTGAGGAGGAGGAGGAGCAAGACAGGGTGGAAGAGTCGCACTTCCTGGCCACCGGAGTCACACCGGATGAGGGAGAACCGAACCGCCTTCTTCGGAGTCCACACCGGAGGAGGTAGGAGGTCGCCGGAGCAGCAACGGTGCACCCAATGAGGGGCGGCAGCAACAGCCGAGTGGCGTTCCTGGAGGAATCGGGTGCGGGAATTTTCGGCCAGGCCGAGAGAGGGGCTGGGCAAAAACGGCTTTAGGGTTCTTTCTTTTCTACTTTTTTTCTTTCATCCCCTTATCCCACTCCATATACATACATATATATATATATATATTATATATATATATATATATATATATTATACCACTCTCCTCCACCCTTCATCCAAAACAAAAAGCAAATCCTAGCCTCTAAAGTTTAACAAAATTAAAATAACATGACAATATAAAAATAAGCTTATAAATTTATAACCTCTAAATAATAAATCTATAAACTTATAAAATGATAATTAGAGAATTAGGATTATAATATTATTTCAAAAATGAAATAACCACGAACATGTAGCGGCGGCGGCGGCTGCGACGACGGTGCGGCAACGACCATCAATGTCCACGAACATGTAGCGGCGGCGATCAAAATGGAGATCCATGTCGGCACGGCGAATGGCGGGGCATCCCCGCCATCATGGGTATAGATTAATGGCAGCACAGTGTTTGGCTTAGAAAATGTTCTCACCAACAATTTCTCATTTAAGAGATCATTTTCAAGCTTCTGGATAAGTTTCTCATTTGGGACTCTTACCACAGACTCACTGTCAATGATCTAATTGAGTGTGTGATGCTTAAGCAGCAAAGTCAGTGAGGGCGTTTTCTTGGTCTTCACACCTGCTTTTAAGACTAAGAAGCTCTTTTGCCTACTTCTTGGCAAGTAGCTTGCATTTCTTAAAAGCCTCTAGAAGTTCTCCATCATTGGCAATTATGGAATTTACATCATCCTTAGAGTCTGAATCTCCTTCATCTCTTGATGATTGAGCTTCAGAGACTGAGTCAACCTCATGACTAGAAATACAAGAAAGTGGTTTAGCATGTACCTGAGTCAGACTAGGCAGATCCCTACTGCTTTCTTCATCTGTCATTGCCATCAATCCATGACACTGATCATCTCCATCCTCATCTTCATCGACCTCTGAGTCACTATCTGAGTGTGACAGAGGGGCCCTAATCCCTATTCTAGAAGCATAGAACTCTTCAGGTTCCTCTTCAGCAATAATAATAAGCCCAATGTAGGCTTCATCTTCTTCACTGTCTGACTCAGAGGAAGAGTCAGACCAGGTTTTCTCGTTCTTGGCACTAGGGACTTTTCTTTTTCTTTCCCTTGTGGTGCTTCTTCATTCTTTCTTCTTTCCTCTTCACTGGGTAGTCAACAATTACATGCCCATGTTTGTTGTAGCAAAAATAAATAATGTTAGAGGAAGATTATTTATTATGGTTATGAGCATACCTGTCCTCCTTAGAGGGTTTCCTTCTACACTGAGAGGAGGAAGAAGTCCTTCTGTTCCTCCAATGTCCCTTTTTCATGAATTTCTGAAACAGACTAGAGAAGGAAGCAAGTTCCTCGTCAAATGTATGGTTTTTCAGATGAGCTGGACCTGGAGCTCTCAAATTCTGACACAGTAGTTCTCCTTTCTGGAGAGATCTTCCTTTTGCTCCTGGTTGAAGCATCAGCTTTGAAAGCCACAGTATTCTCCTTGCTCTGTGACTTGCTGGTCTTCTCTACTTCTACCTTCCTTGCAACAAGCTTCATCTCATAGGGCAGTAGCTTTCCAAATATGGTTGGAGGTGGTGTGTCTGCTAGCCTGCCTATCTCCCTAATGACATAGATCTTTATGTCCCAATCCTTGGTGAGGGACCTGAGAAATTTTTCATTCAGCTCATATGTGCTGAAGACCCTTCCATATGTTCTCAGTTCATTGACAGTTATGAAGAATCTCTCAAAACTTTCAGCAATGCCCTCAGACTTTCCTTGTCTGAAGGCCTCATACTGCAAGTTGAACATGGATTTCCTGTCATCCCTCACCTCTTCTGAACCCTCCATGAACACCACTACTCTGTCCCACATCTCCTTGGAGGTCTTGTAGTGCACCAGATTCTGGAATGTAGAATAATCTATTGTACTAGTAATGATATTTTGAGCTCTCTTGTCCATGGAGGCAAGGAGGACCTCCTCCTTGTTGATTTCTTCATATAATTTAGGAGTCTGGATGTTAACATCTAGAACTGAGATCTTCATGGGGATGAAGGGCCCCTCTTGGACTATGATGTAGATCTTAGTGTCAGCAGCTTCCATGAACATCCTAACACTTTCCTTCCAAAGCCCTAACCCTCACTTTCTGTAAATTGGCAACTACATGGCTCCCAATTCCTTATAGTTTGCACCAGACCCCATTACTTATCTTTTAGCTACCCTTGGAGGTTTACTCAGATTGTTAAATCCTTTTTAAGTAACCTCCCTCTGATACCACTTGAAAGTTACTTAACTAAAGGTTAGCTAATCACCTAGCGGGGGGGGGGGGTGAATAGGTCTTTGAACTTTTATTATATCTTTTATTATTTTCAACTTGTTCTATCTTGAGCTTATCCTTAAATCCTGCAATCACAAAGAAAAACAAGCACATGCAGCAAACAACCGAATTTATATTGGCTCCCCAATTGGGTACATTCACTTTTCCTCTCTACCTATCTAACTTATTTGTTGGACTCGGCACAAACTCCTCCAAATTGCTTCTAAGAGCTTACACCTAAGATCCTGCAAGATCTTCAAGTCTCCTCCAAGACTCACTTCTCAGCCACAAGGACCTACACTCAGTGATCAGTAGACCACCTTCCTCAGGCTGTTAAGCTCTACACTCATGCTGGAGGACAACCTACCTCAGATCCCAAAGGATCCTACCTCAAAGCTCTGCAGTGCTCCTATACTCAGTGACCCAAGCCACCTACCTCAGCCTTATCTCTAAGGCATACAGCTCATGATTTTCAGCCCTACAACTTCAGGAACAAGCCCCTACTCTCAAAGTGTTGCAGCACTCCTACAACTCAGTACCCCTCCAGGAACTTGCAGCTCAGTGACAGGCTTGTCACCTACCTCAGGAACAAAGGCCGTACACTCATAGAGCAGCACTCTCCTATATCAGACACTTAAGCCCTACATCTCAGATCCTCAGTAGGATCCTACCTCAGTGCCCCAACAGAACACCTACCTCAGTGATAAATTTGTTACCTATAGCTCAGGCATAAAGTGCCCTACACTCAGATTCAGGTAACCTGAATCCTACAGGAAATAAAATAGAAAGTTGAAGAAAATAAAATAACTGACTTAGAGAAATAGCTCTTAGTCAACTTTGCTAAACTTAGCAGATTTCAGTCCAAATCACTTGTTGTAGAAGGAATCAACCTTCTTCTAGATCTATTACTTTTTCCTGCTGCACAGATGAGCAGCTTCCACCTTGTAGATGAGATGAATCAGCTAAACTATTATGTTGAGAACAACCTTACTGAGCTTTGAAGAGCTTCAGCTATCCTTCTTTGCCTTCATGCTATCTTGGCTGGACTTCAGCTTCCAAGCTTTATCCGAAGTAAATGTCCATCCGCCTCTATTAATTTCTCTTTCTGTTCGTTTGATTCGTTAACCTTAATCCCTTTTTTGTTTCCTCTTTTATATGTGATGTTTTGAATCAATGCACCAAGATATGTGGGTCCACCAAGGACTGGTGAGCGCCAACTCCATCAGAAACGGACAAAACATCTTTCGGCACTGTAGCAACTTTCCCGCAACGACTTCCTGCAATTTTGACTTTGATGACGTCAGTAGTGGTCATCAACATCTGGACTTAGAAAATATTTCAGAATTCCATTAAGCATTGAGTGGTGTTAAGACACTCAACGCCATCAGCCTTGGCTCTCAACGCTTCTGAACTTAGAACATTCCCTGGCTTTATCTCAACGATTTTATCTCAGCGGTCTCAGCGGTTTTTCATTATTAGCTGAGACAAGCCTTTGTCTTAGCGCTTTCTTCTTATATGATGTCTTAGTGGTTTTTGCACTTTAACTGTCTTAGCGGTTTATCCAAGCGATATCAGCGATTTTTCATTATCAGCTGAGATAAGCCTTAGTCTCAGCGGTCTCAGTGGTTTTTGCTTTTAACTGTCTCAACGCTTCCTTCTTCATTAGAAGCATTGACTAGACCTACTTCACTCAATGCTTTTGGACTTGGAAAAAATCAAGCTAGATTTGTTCTCAGCTATTTATGTCTTAACTGTCTCAATTCTTCCTTCTTTATTTAGAAGTGTTGAGTGAACCTGTTTCACTCAACACTTCTGGACATAGAAAATTTCCAGCTAATTTTTGTCTCAATTGTCCCAACTATCTCAACGCCATCTTCTCAGTTGTCTCAGCTGTCTCAGCGGTCTCACCGCTATCTTCTCAGTTGTCTTCAGCTGTCTTAATGCTATATTCCTAGCTGTCTCAGCTATCTCAGCGGTCTCAACGCCTTCTTCTCAGAGGTCTCAGCGCTTTTTCCTTAGACATATTTTCTGGCTTTAGCTTGACAAGCTTTGAGCTGAGCTCGACAAACTGCAAACTATGCCCGATGAACTTTGATCTTCTCTGCGGTCTCAGTGCTTTTTGCCTTAGTCAATTCTTCTCTTGCTTTAGCTTGACAAGCGTTGGGCTGAGCTCAATGAATTGTAACCTGAGCTCGACGAACTTCGAGCTGAGTTCGACGAATTATGTATCATGAATTCTTAAGCTTATGCTGAGTTGAGCTCAACGATCAGCAAACTGAGTTCGGTGAAATTTGAGTTTACTGCCCAACTCATTTTTCTTCATTTGTCCAATCATGGACTACCTGCATGCATGAACTAAAGCACACATCAAATACATTATGCGTGTATATCATTGACCCGTTTGACTTCTTACAAATCTGGGATATTTGGTTCAATAGACCCAACAAATGCTCTCCATCAAAGATAAAGACCCAGCCGTGCAAGAAGAATGTGAAGAGTGAACCTGTCGAGAGGAATTACAGGCCAGTCAAGCTGGAAATGAAGACCAACCTGAAGAAGAAAATAATAATCATCAAGAAGGTGTCTGGTTTCCCCTTGCAGTCAGATATCTGAGGGATCATCCTCCAGATCAGATAATAGGTGAGGTTAGCCAAGGTATACAAACCAGAAGCAGGAGTATCAACACAGCTCTCTATTCCAGCTTCCTGTCACAAGAAGAGCCCAAGAAATTTGAAGAAGCCAATCAAGACTAATTCTGGATTGGTGCAATGCAAGAATAACTAAACCAATTCAAAAGGTGAAAGATCTGGAAGATGGTTCCCAGATCAGATGGACACAATGTCATTGGAGTCATGTGAATTTACAAAAATAAACTTGATGAAAGTGGCATTTTAAAAAAAATAAAGCTAGACTGCTGGCCAAAGCCTATAGACAAGAAGAGGGGATTGATTATGACCAGACATTTCCCCAGTTGCAAGGTTGGAAGCAATCAGACTGTTCCTTGCACATACATCGTTCCAGGGATTTAAAGTATTTCAGATGGATGTCAAGTCTGCCTTCCTAAATGGAGACTTGAAGCAAGAGGTTTATGTAGAGCAGCATCTAGATTTTGTAGATTCTAACTCTCCTAACTGTATATAGACTTATGAAAGCTCTTTATGGTCTCAAGTAAGCCCCAAGAGAATGGTATGAGACATTTTCTACCTTCCTCATTGAGAATAAATTCTCAAGGGGACGATAAACAAGACCCTATTCTTAAGGGAATTTAAGGGCAAGATCGTCGTAGTCAAGATTTATGTTGATGACATAATATTTCGCTCTACTGATGACAATCTCTGCAGGAAGTTTACTAAACTTATGCAAAGGAAGTTTGAGATGAGTAGTATTGGTGAACTGAATTTTTCTTGGGACTCAAGGTAAAGCAGACTGATGATGGTCTATCCATATCCCAGTCAAAGTTCACCAGGGAGATAAGCAAAAAATATGGCATGGAGAGTGCTTCCACCATAAGAACTCCCTTGATCTCAAGTATGCCTCTAGGCAAAGATGATCCAGGGAAGCCTGTTAATCAAACTCTGTATGGAGGTATAGTTGGCTCCCTTCTCTACCTCACTGCAAGTAGGCCTGACATTATGTATGCAACATGCGTATGTGCTAGGTATCAGGCCTGGCCTAAAGAGTCTCACTACACTGCTGTTAAAAGAATCTTGAGATATCTTAAGGGAACCTCAGATCTTAGCCTATGGTACCCCAGGAATGGGGAATTTGAACTAACAAGCTATTCAGATGCAAATTTTGCAGGTTGCAATGTGGATAGAAAGAGCACTTCAGGCTCCAATCAGTTTCTAGGTGGAAGGCTTGTCTCTTGGAGCAGCAAAAAATAAACAAGTGTTGCAATATCAACAGCAGAGTCAGAGTATATTTTAGCTGAAAGTTGTTGTGCTCAGTTGTTGTGGATCCAACATCAACTTCAGGACTACAACATTCAGATAAGTAGAACTCCACTCTTTTTTGATTGTACTAGTGCAATTCCTATAGCTAAGAATCATGTCTCCCATAGAAGGACTAAGCATATAGAAATTAGGTATCATTTCGTTAGAGAACATGTGGAAAGGGAAGACATCTCCCTTAAATTTGTCTCCACAGACAAGCAAGTGGTTGATATCTTCACTAAACCACTAGATGAAGCCAAGTTCAACACCTTCAAATTTGAATTGGGTATGTTGAATCTTGTGTAGCTTCAATTCTCTCTTCTACCATATACTGCACTGTTTATTTTACTGGAATAACATACTATTCCTCCAGATTATGAAGAGAGTGTGCAACTGTTGAGGGGGAAAATGCCCAATAGCTGAAATAGATTCAGTCACAGTGAGAATATCTACTCCAGACAAGTTGTAACACCCCAAATCCTAATTTGGGTTCAGGTTGGGTGACACGGCCTGCGACACGGGCGTGTCCCATGGCGTGTCCTGCTTGGGTTGAGCAGCCTGTTGAGTGCTCGATGAAATGTACTCGAGAAGTACTTGAGAGGGAACACGCCCTGCGACACGAGCATGTTAGAGGGCATGTACCCCCTCTGGTCGACAAACTGCGCTCGACGATCGTCGAGCGGCAAGTTAAGTTGAGTACACAGACTGTGACACAGGCGTGTCCTGCTCGGGAGCAGCCAGGGATGTGCGTGCTGGTGGACACAGGTGTGTCTTGGGGTACACGACATGGGATACGGGCGTGTCCCATGGTCGTGTCCGGTTCAGGTTGAGTTGGTGGTGTTCTGGCTGAGGAACACGCCAAGCCACACGGGCGTTTACTGTGTGACACGGGCATGTCAGCCATATGACACGGGCGTGTCACATGGCCATGTTCTGTTATAGATAAGTCGGTTATGCGCCACTTAAGGCACACAGCCCGTGATATGGGCGTGTCACAGGGCGTGTCAGGCCGCGTTCAGCCTATTTCTAGGCAAATCGTGGAGGTTCATTTCCTTAGCTTGGATCCAAGGGTCCAGGACCATCCCTGCTATTATAAAGGCCAAGAATGAAGGGATCGTCTCCTTCATTTTTAGCCATTTCTCCTTCTCAAAGAATTGGGGAGAAGAGAGATCAAGGAAGGAAGGGGAGATGGAAGCCGGCTGCCGGAGGAGCTGCGGAGACTTGAGTCACGATCAGAGTTCAGATTCGTGGAGGCAAAGCCATGGCGGTGATTTCCATCTGGCTAGTTAATGGCTCCAAAGCGATCGTCAAGGGTAACGATCTCCTTCTTGGACAAGAGAAGTCCTTTCTTTATGCATATGCATGGAATCCTCCACCAAGAGGTCGAAAGCGTAAGTGATTCCAAGTTGAGTCTGCATCTAGAGTCGTAAGTGTCTAGTACGGCATAGACATGCTGTGTGAAGCCCATCCGGATGGTTATTCTGGATTGGTGATGGTTATATTGTGAACCAGAGAAGACTCCGTGTATTATATGATGCCTTGAATTGTTGTGAATGCAAACTCTTTTATTGTAAGATCTGCATGAACTGTTTGCTGACCTTGGATGCTTTGCGTAAGCTCCTTGTGGTGTGAGCACTATGAGAGCTATTTGCTCTGAGAGAGTGGAAAGCTGCGGATAATCAGGAGGGAAAGCCGACTCACGTCATGTGTTGTGCTACTGACGGTTTGAACACGGGAAAAGGCTGACCTGCTAATGATTGTTTTGGGAGGTCGATTGGTGGCAAGGCTTGGGAGGATGCCAGGCAGACCCGGCATGCTGCACCATAATGGTGGGTCGATCTAAATGCTCAAGGTTGCCGTGAGGTTCTCACCTCTGAGTGGATTGGGCGGAATGTCGCCAGCATGCGTGTTGGTGGACTAGGTCTGGCCAGCCAACAAGTTAATAACCTCTAATCGATGGTGTTGCCACAGAGTCCGGTACAGCGTAATGTGCCCTAAGAGCACAGAGCGTCTAGAGGAGGCCGACATTTGTGATATTGTTGTGATACTTGTTGTGATAGCTAGATGTTTGGAAATGCATACAGAGAAGGAACCACTGCCCCGGTTAAGGGGTAGGGTCATAATAATTGGTCAGCTAATGCTGACAATTGCTTTTTTTACCACTCTTGTGGTGGATGTCTAATTGCAGGTGATGATGAATTGAGCGGAATGAAGACTTGCTGCTTAAAGGCCCTCGAAGGCCGTACGAAGAATTCTTGGATTTCATGTGTGGCCAGC
This sequence comes from Platanthera guangdongensis, assembly GCA_039583875.1. Taxonomy (NCBI): domain Eukaryota; kingdom Viridiplantae; phylum Streptophyta; class Magnoliopsida; order Asparagales; family Orchidaceae; genus Platanthera; species Platanthera guangdongensis. Next base: position 69,228,389 of record CM077164.1, read on the forward strand.
CTGCGTGTTGATGTATGAAGCTGTATATTTGTAAAGAGTAACTTGTAAGGCCTTAAGGCCATGAGCGTTTGTATGTTGTATAGATTCCTGGTAGATATATAAATGTGTAGTTTATATATTAGTGGACATTCAGTAAATTGAGTTCTCGCATCTTAAAATGCTCCCGCTAGAATGCTTTGTATTAGGACGCGAGTATATCGTAATTTTGATATTCATAAGTGACTCCGCCGTTTGTTTATGAATATGGCATGGGGCCCCGGCCGGACGGCACACCATTATATTACACATGACAGATGGAGGCGTTACAAAGTGGTATCAGAGGATCGGGTTTGTGGTAGGAAAATATAATTAAACTCAAGAATGTCCACTGGGAATGTAATACATGAACGTGAGGAACGTGAGCGTGTAGACAATGTATTTTTTTCTTTATGGACTGGACGTAACTGGTGCTTTGTACATTGATAGGTTACGAGGATTGGTGCTAGGCAGTCTGAGCCCCAGTGGTCTAATGAGAGTGCGGCACCAGCTGAGGCGCCTACACCTCCCTTGGCGGAGACCATATGTGTGGTGACTGAGACGGTGCTTGTAGTGTTACATGCACAGCCTATTGGGCAGGCAAGGCCTGCAGGGGTGCCAGTACGGCTTGGTGCAAGGCAAGAGCGTGTGGAGGCTGTGGTTGAGCAGCAAACCGATGAAGAGCAACTGAAATGGTTTATGGAGTTTCATCCACCTACGTTTGGAGGAACGGGTTCCCCAATGCAGGCGGAAGATTGGCTCGCAAGAGTGAAGAGGATCCTGACCACAATCAGGACTGCGGAGGCGTAAAAGGTGACTTTAGCCACTTTTCTATTGGAAGGCGATGCGAGGATTTTGTGGGATGAAGTGGAATTGCATCACTTGGCAGGTCGAGGATTAGAGGAGATATCGATTGAAGACTTTTCAAGATTATTTTTAGACAAGTATTTTCTAGTGTTGCGGCAGGATTGCTATGGAAAATGAGTTCCAATGTCTGGTGCAGGCGGAGAGCGATATTGATACTTACTTACATGAGTTTACCAGGCTGGGGCACTATGCAGCGTATACTTTCACTGAAGAGGCTCGGAAGATGAATAGATTTTATGAGGGACTTCGTGATGAGTTGAGGTTGGCACTCCCGAGTTCGGTGAACCAAGGCTTCCAAGCGTTAGTAGATACAGCCCGGGCGCTGGAGAAAAATTTGAAACGGGTGCAAGAGAAGAAGAGCCTTTCGGTGGAGAAACCGGAATTCAAAGTTCCACAGTCGAAATAATTTGAATTTAGGTGACGAGATAAGAAAAGGTTCAGGCCTGCTGAACGAACTCCTTCGACTGTTTCTTTGGGAGCAACCTATGGGCAAGAATATGTTCAAACACGCACATGTTTTAAATGCGGGAAGCAGGTACATATAGCCCGTGATTGTTGTAGTGGCCCTCCAAGGAGTGAGAAAAGGACATGTGCATCTTATGAAGAAAGTGGTAAAGCAGTGGCCGAGTCATCTGCATACCGGATGCAACCTCGACTGCATAATCTTGAATTACAGGAGTCGCAAAGCTCAATCAGTGAAGTACATCCTCGAGTGTTTTGTTTGAAACTCCAAGAGGCTATCAAACAAATTATGAAAGATGATATGGGCGAGCGGAAGTAAGAATGAAAGAGTGAACTGTTTGACTTTGGTGATGTAAATATATGTTGTATGTCGGGATGAACAATGCGATGTTTGTGTACACCTTCTTTTATCCTGGTGATCAGTCAATCAAGGTGCAATAAAGGAATGGTTCTGTTGATGTATGTATATCTGGGGTAAAAGGTCTGAGGATGGTATGTATGTGTGTATGTATTATATTGTAATGTCGTGTTTTGTGCAATGTCATGGGGAGAGACAAGCTACGGCCTCTGAGCTCAAACCCAGATCATTTTTCTAAGAAATGACGTGGTTATGTTGATAGCTATAGCTGAGTTAAATTTCAGGACGAAATTTTGTTGAAGGAGGGGAGGGTTGTAACACCCCAAAACCCAATTTGTGTTCAGGCTGGGTGACATGGCCCGGGATACGGGCGTGTCCCTGGGCGTGTCCTGCTTGAGTTGAGCAGCTTGTCGAGTGCTCGATGAAATGTACTCGGGAAGTTCTCGAGAGAGAACACGCCCTGCGACACTGGCGTATCAGAGGGTGTGTCCCCCCTCTGCTCGACGAACTGCGCTCGATGATCGTCGAGCGGCAAGTTAAGTTGAGTACACGGCCTGTGACACGGGAGTGTCCTGCTCGGGAGTAGCCAGGGATGTGTGTGCTGGTGGACACGGGTCTGTCTTGGGGTACACGACATGGGACACGGGCGTGTCCCATGGTCGTCTCCCGCTCGGGTTGAGTTGGTGGTGTGTTGGTTGAGGAACACGCCATGCCACACAGGCGTGTACTGTGTGACACGGGCGTGCCAGCCATGTGACATGGGCGTGTCACATGGTCGTGTTCTATTCTGGATAAGTTGGTTGTGTGTCGCTTAAGGTACACGTCATGTGACACGAGCGTGTCACAGGGCGTGTCAGGCCGTGTTCAGCCTATTTCTAGGCAAATCATGGCCGTTCATTTCCTCAGCTTGGATCCAAGGGTCCAGGCCCTTCCCTGCTATTATAAAGGCCGAGAATGAAGGGATCATCTCCTTCATTTTTAGCCATTTCTCCTTCTCAAAGAATTTGGGAGAAGAGAGAGCAAGGAAGGAAGGGGAGAAGGAAGCCGGATGCCGGAGGAGCTGCGGAGATCCGAATCGCGATCCGAATTCAAATTCGTGGAGGCAAAGCCATGGCGGTGATTTCCATCCGGCTAGTTCATGGCTCCAAAGCGATCGTCAAGGGTAACGATCTACTTCTTGGACAGGCGAAGTCCTTTCTTTTTGCATATGCATGGAATCCTCCACCAATAAGTGGAAAGCGTAAGTGATTCCAAGTTGAATCTGCATCTAGAGACAGAAGTGGGTAGTACGATATATGCATGTTGTGTCAAGCCCATCTGAATGGTAAGTCTGGATTGGTGATGGTTATATTGTGAACCGGAGAAGACTCTTTGTATTATGTGATGCCTTGAATTATGGTGAATGTAAACTCTTTTGTTGTAAGATCTGCGTGAACTGTATGCTGACCTTGGATGCTTTGCGTAAGCTCCTTGTGGTGTGAGCATTGTGAGCGCTATTTGCTCTGAGAGAGCGGAAAGTTGTGGATAATCAGGAGGGAAAGCTGACCCCCGTCATGTGGTGCGCTACTGATGGTTTGAGCACGGGAAAAGGCTGGCATGCCCCTGATTGCTTTGGGAGTTCGATTGGTGGCAAGGCTTGGGAGGACGCGAGGCAGACCCGACTTGCTGCACCATAATGGTGGGTCGATCTAAATGCTCAAGGTTGCTGTGAGGTTCTCACCTCTGAGTGGTTTGGGCGGAATGTCGCCAGCATGCGTGTTGGTAGACTAGGATCGGCCAGCCAACAAGTTAATAACCTCTAATCGGTGGTGTTGCCATGGAGTCCGGTACACTGTAATGTGCCCTGAGAGGATGGAGCGTCTGGCGGAGGCCGGCGTTTGTGATACTGTTGTGATACTTGTTGTGATAGCTAGATGTTTGGCAATGCATACAGGGAAGGAACCACTGCCCCGGGTAAGGCTTAGGGTCGTTATAATTGGTCAGCTAATGCTGACCGTTGCTTTATTTACTGCTCTTGGGGTGGATGTCTAATTGCAGGTGATGATGAGTTGAATTGAATTGAGCGGAATGAAGACTTGCTGCTTAAAGTCCCTCGAAGGCCGTGCGAAGAATTCTTTGATTTCATGTGTGATCGGTTGGCGTGCATTGTGATGTATGAAGCTGTATATTTGTAAAGAGTAACTTGTAAGGCCTTAAGTCCATGAGCATTTGTGTGTTGTATACATTCCTGGTTGAAATATAAATGTGTAGTTTATATATTAGTGGACATTCAGTAAATTGAGTTCTCGCAACTTAAAATGCTCCTGCTAGAATGCTTGGTGTTAGGATGCGAGTAGATCGTGATTTTGATATTAATAAGTGACTCCGCCATTTATTTATTAAATATGGCATGGGGCCCCGTTTGGACCCCCATTCCATATGACAGATGGAGGCGTTACACAGATAGGGGAGAAAAATCACTCAGTATGCTCCCTATTGCAGAAGTCAAAAAGGGGGAGTACAGATGTCAAGGGTTTAGAAGAACAAACAAGTAGAACAGTAAGGATATCAGCATGCCATGGGGAGTAAGTAATTCTCCACATGCTGGAGAAATATGGTATATTTCCACATTCTACTAATGTTTATTCTTTTTATGATGAATATGCTGTGTTGTCAATGACCTGTAGTGTTTTAACTTCTTCAAATAGGGGGAGATTGTTCGATCTATTGATCCCAATTTCCCAGATTTGTAGTAGTCAAATAGTTCAATGACATACACATATAATGTATTTGATGTGTGCCTAGCTCATGCATGCAGGTAGTCCATGATTGGACAGGTGAAGAAACTGAGTTTTGGTAGTAAACTCAAATTTCATCGAGCTCAACTCGAAGTTCGTCGAGCTCAGCGCACTAGTCGTCGAGCTCAACTCAACATTCAGTGAGATAAGCACCAGTGTTTAGGTTTCAACTTTCGTCGAACTCAGCTTGAAGTTTATCGAGCTCAGCATACAAATCATCGAACTCAGCTCAACACTTGTTAAGCTAAATCCAGAAAAATCAACTAAGGCAAAAAGCACTGATACTGCTGAGAAGATTAAAGTTCGTCGAGCTCAGCCCACAGATCTTCGAACGTAGCTAAGGCCAGAAAATCTATCTGAGGCAAACGCACTGAGACCGCTGAGAAGAAGGCGTTGAGACCGCTAAGACAGCTGAGACAGCTGAGAAGATAGGGTTGAGATCGCTGAGACAGCTGAGACAGCTGAGATGATAGCGTTGAGACTGCTGAGACAGCAGAGACAAAACTGGTTGGATTTCTCTAAGTCCGGAAGCGTTGAGTGAAACAGATTCACTCAATTCTTCTAATAAGGCAGGAAGCACTGAGATAGTTGAAGTAAACAACTGAGACAAAACTAGCTGCATTTTCTCTAAGTCCAGAAGCGTTGATTAAAGCAGGTACACTCTTCTAATGAAGAAGGAAGCGTCGAGACAGTTAAAAGCAAGAAATTGCTGAGACAACTATGAAGATACTACTGAGACATAAACTTGTCTCAGCTAAGAAGAAGAAAGCGCCGAGACAAATGCATATCTCAGCTAATAATGAAAAATCTTTGAGACCACTGCGACAAAACTGCTGAGACTAAGCCAGGGAAATTTCTAAGTCCAGAAGTGCTGAGAGCCAAGGCTGATGGCATTGAGTGTCTTAACATCACTCAACGCTTGATGGAATTCTGGAAAATTTCTAAGTCCAGATGTTCATGACCACTACTGACGTCATCAAAGTCAAAATCGCAGGAAGCCAATGCGGGAAAGCTGCTACAGTGCCGAAAGATGTTTTGTCCCTTTCTGATGGAGATAGCGCTCACTAATCCTTGGTGGGCCCACATTCTATCATGTCATTGAATCAAATCAACGCATATGAATAGGAAATTGTAAAGGGATTAGGGTTAACAAATACACAAGGATCAAACGCAAAATATATAGAAAGAGAAATTGAAAGAGGCGTCTGGACATTTTCTTCCCATCAAACTTGAAAGCTAAAGTCCAGCCAAGTTATCCTGAAGGCAAAGAAAGATAGTTAAAGCACTTCAAAGTTCAGCAAGGTTGTTCTCGTCAGAACAGAGTAGCTGATTCATCTCTTCAACAAGCTGGTAGATGCTCATCTGTGCAATAGAAAAGTGTGAGCTATAGAAGAAGACTGATTCCTTCTACAGCAAGTGGGCTGGAATGATATCTGTTCAGTCCAGCAAAGTTGAATCAGAGTTACTTCTCTGAGTCAGTTGTTTTTGTTTTTCTTAAACAATCTATATCAACTTCCTGTAGGATTCAGTAGATCTGAATCTGTGTGTAGGGCACTTTGTGCCTGAGGTAGGTGATAACGTTTTCACTGAGGTAGGTGTCCTATTGGGGCACTGAGGTAGGATCCAAATGAGGATCTGAGCTGTAGGGCTTAAGTGCCTGAGGTAGGAGAGTGTTGCACTCTGAGGTAGGATCCAAGTGTGGATCTGAGGTAGGGCTGTCCTTCCAGCCTGATTGTAGGGCCTTGAACCTGAGATAGGTGACTGCAGAGTCACTGAGCTGTAGGTGACAAGTTTGTTATTGAGTTGTAGGCCTTGGAGGAGGCTGAGCTGTAGGTACTTAAAAGGGTACTGAGTTGTAGGAGTGTTGCAGCACTCTGAGAGTAGGGCTGTGTGCCTGAAGCTAAAGGGCTGAAGAGCCTGAGTGTAGGCCTTAGAAATAAGGCTAAGGTAGGTGATCAGTGGATCACTGAGCTATAGCAGTCCTGCAGGGCTCTGAGGTAGGAACCCTTGTGGTTCTGAGTTGGATTCTGTGAAGAATCTGTGTATAAGGCTGAGGGCCTGAGGTGTAAGCTCTGAGGAGCATAGTGGAGGACTTTGTGCCGAGTCTAACAAATAAGTTGGATAGGTGGGAGGGAAAGTGGATGTACCCAATTGGAGAACCACTATAAATCCTTTTGTTTGTTATGTGCTTGCTTTTCTTTGTTATTATATGATTTAAGGACAAGCACTAGCTAGAATAACTTGAAAATAGCACAAGATTTTATTAAAGCTCAAAGACCTATTCACCCCCCCCCTCTAGGTGATTAGCTAACCTTGAATTAAATAACTTTCAAACGGTTATAAGAGTAAGATTCCACCACACGTAATACTAACAAGATTAGGTAACAAAATCAAGAACATGGTGATTATAAACAAACTAGATAAGAGATCTAAACCACACTAAAATCAGCAAGTTAATTAATAATCATGACAACAAAAAGTTATAAATTTCTGTAACTTGGGATAAAGAAAGGAAGAGAAGGAGCAAACCATCACTTGCCTTGGTTTTACCGGAGAAAGATGTCCAAATGGCACAACGACATAGATCGGAGCTAAAGAAGTTGAGGGAAGTCAAAATCTAACAAGAATGGTCAAAAATAGGAGTTAGGGCCAAAAACCTTAGCGAGAAAAACTCAAGGAATGGCGAAAATGTTACCACGATGACGAAGATCTCACTAAGTGCTTTCCGTATCTGTACTCGGTTGAGGACTTCGAGCACCGGACCATGTCGGCGGCCACTAGAAGGATAGGGGAAAAACTTCTAACTCTCGTTCACGCCGCTCTTGTTCGGGAAATAGGCAAAAAAATTCGGTCGGCTAAAAGAGGAAGAAGAAGAAGTTAGTATATATACGAGTGTAGCATTAAGATAACCACACCTAAGAAATAAACCAGGTCCTACTAAACCAGGCATCCCGAAAAGAAAGGAGGTTTTCTCGAGATCAACCAGACATCCCGAGAAAAAGAATGCCATTCTCGAGAACATAATGGCAGTTCTCGAGAGCAAGGAGGTTTCTCTAGAGAAATAAGAGACTGTTCTGGAGAATAAGAAGGTTGTTCTGGAGAATGAAGAGGTAGTTCTCGAGAACAAGAATGTCATTCTCGAGAACAAAATGGCAGGTTCTTGAGTGCAAGGAGGCTGCTCTCGAGAACTAAGAGACTGTTCTCGAGAACAAGATGGCCGTTCTCGAGAACGAAGAGGCTGTTCTCGAGAACAAGGAAGCTGTTCTCGAGAACGAAGAGGACTTTTCTCAAGATCAAGGATGCTTTTATCGAGAACAATTAGGCAAAACTCGAGTACAGGATCAACTTCTCGAATACAAGCAGGAAGGAAAAAAACCACTCGACGCTTCGTTGAGATCAGCTCGACAATCATCGAGCTCCGCTCAACGTTCGTCGAACACACACAGGAAAAAACCCATTCGACGAATTCTGTTCAAAATTCGTCGAACTCAAGACCCGATCGATGAGCTCAGTTCAAAAATCATCGAAAGTCAAGGAACAAACATTCCGTTCGACAAACTATCACGAAAATCTTCGAAGTCAGAACCTAGAACCGCTCGACGCTTTGTCGAGCTCCGCTCGACAATTTTCGACCTCCAAACAGCACCCAGAATTGCAGGAAACTATGAGTATATAATAATTATAGATATACTTTATATGGGCCTCCCCGAGAATCAAAAACAAGCTCAAGGCTTTAATATAGTAATTATCATACTCAGATAGTTGAACAGGTAAATATGAGTTCAAAACAGAGGCTCAAACGCACCGAATTAAATGATTTAAACAGCGAAGACAACCCTAGAATCTGACGTACCATTCTTGAGACATAACATCAAATGATCTCACAAGCAAAAAGATCACCACAAGGGTCCAAACATGCGTCGAGACTCCAAAATGCTTGGAACGCAACAAAACTGGACAAGCCCAAGGCCTCAAAACCTCATCCTTAATATAAAGGAAAATATTCAAACCCATCAGAATTCGAAAATCAGGATAAACAAGCTCAACGGATGCGAAAAAGCACAAACGGTGCAGCGCCGTCAACAAAATGAAAAAGAATAACACTGTAGGATCAAGCGCATACCAAACTGTTCCAAAAGCCTGGACTGTTGTAAAGGGTGCTACTTAATTTCTTAAATAAGTAGCAGAGCACCACGGATCAACTGAAGGAATGCCGGACCCAACAATGCCCCCCCCCCCCCCGACGCCTAGCACAACCCGTCGGATCAGAGGTAGGGTTACCACATGGCCCATGTTGATGCACGAAAATGCAAAGGGGGTCGAGCACCACCAGCTAACGGTTAGAGCACAGGGGAATAGAAGGGAAAAGAGAGACTGCGAGTAGTAATCTACTAAGTAGACGAGAGCAAGAAGAACAGCAGGGCCGTGAGCCACGGCAAAAACAGACTTCGCCCGTCGCGGCCTGAATGCCTCTCTTGCGATGGGCTTTCCTTTTACTGAAGAAGGATTTGATTATAAGGAAAAGAGGAAGAGGCAAGAGCTGAGCAAGCTGGAGTCCGCAAAGCACGAAATTCGAGTCCGCGACCTTTAATAAGTAGGCTCCTGGGAACGAGTCAGTGTATCTTGGGTGCACCACCTCCCCCTATTAATAGGATGGGGGCCTGCCCAAACGGGCAGGGCTAAAATAACCGACTGCCCGGGGTACAGGAGAACCGGGCGGCGGTGACGGGAAGCAAAAAGAAAGAACACGCTATTCCGCGCACAAGGGGCGGACTGGGCTCGCGGGCTGGAGCATCCATCTGCTGCTACTAGGCGTGATCCCACTGGAGGACGGCGGCCTGGGCATAAGAGACACTGCGTCCGCCGACGTAGAGACACTAGAGATCCAAAGGCATGGCGAACCAGACGAACAGAGCGTTGAGTCCGCTGCTGGGGGATCATCCTTAGTAGCCGATCACTGCTGCTTTGCCGAGCTGGGCGGACTGCCGAACCGTGTCCGTGGATAATGAAGCAGGTCCTTGGCATCTTGTGGGTGTTGCGGACTGAGGGTTTAACATAATCCTCGCACATTTTTAAGTTTCCAGAAAACTTCGAAAATGTTTTCTTAACCACCGAGTCCGCAAGCCTCATTAATGCCGTCAGCGCTATAAATATTGTCGGAGGGCCTGGAACTGTTAAGAATTCTGATCTACACGGGGCGCTATTCACCGCTTGCAGTCTCCACTTTGCAGTCCGGCATGGCAAGGCTTGGTGATTTCTTCACTAGTCTTACTGCAAAAGCGAGAAGCCAATAACACCAATGAAGACTAAGAAAATAATAAAGAGAACGACGAGTGGGGAGCTTGTCCGCTCTACTGGAGATTGCTCCCACAGCCAGAAGCCTACTGAGAAAGCAGTCCGCCGTGATGATATTTCTGTGCGCGAGAAGGAGGATGCCACGGTCCCCCATGCTGAACAGCCATTGAGAAGTGAGAGGTCACTAAACTTGTCGTACCCCGCCCCTACTCAAAAAACCGTGAACTCGGCGGACACAGTTGGCGAACACAATGAGGCTGAAATATCTTCCCCCAATGCCCAGGAGCCCATCATTAACCTTGACGAAGATAGGCGGACTGCGGGAGAAGAGGCTGGGAAAGATGCGCCTTCAAAGGTGTTGGTCGCTGCGAACCTTGAGACGGTCCGCGAGAGACAGCCCGATTTAGGAAAGGCTGCCACGGACTCTGCCGAGAAAAGAGGTCCTTCTGGAAAGAAGAGGAAGAGGGATGGGTTGACTGTGGCTGAGCGGGTTGAAAAGAAGTTGCGAGCGATGAAGGAGAAGAATATCTCCGTGCGGACTGGAGACGCGGACTTGCAGTACAGGCCGCGTGAGAAAGAAGTTCCTGAAAGCGAGTTAGTTACTCTGGAGGCTCAAATCCAGGGACATAATTCCCTCTCCACGGTCAGTTTATCTATGGATGAGATACTAGATTCCATTCATGTCGATCAATTTGATATGATCAATGAATCCCTACTGGGTGCACTGCAGCAACCTGAGGTGGAAATCCTTGGGGTCAAGGGCGTCAAACTCCCCTCTTTATCCGCTGCTGAGGAAAAGGAGAGGGAAAGGCTGAAAGAGAAGATAGAGAAGCAGAAGAAACAAATCGCTACTCACGCAGCTACGGTCGAGGCGGCCTCGAAGCAGGCTGTAGCGGACAAGAATACTGAAGATCTGCGGACTGCTGTAGAGCTGTTGCAGTCAGGTAACCTTCAACCAGAGCCAAAATATTTTAAGCATCAGTGGCTTTACAGGTCGCCGAAGCGGAAGCGAGGCCGATTAAGATCATCACCGAGACCGATGATATTGTTGTCTCAAAAGGTTCTGCTGCTGAAAAAAGAGTTAAAGTCCATCGTGAATGGAAGAAGCGGTTAAGCGCCTTTGACCCGGAGCGGGCAAGGCGGCCTATCTTTGATAGCCGGCAACTCGCTATTGCTTTCTCTAAAAGTGATCCTTTATCCTGATTCTTTGAGTCTGCTGCGGACTATATTTGAATGATGAAATTAACCTTCCTTGTTGCAGGTAGAAAGTCTCCACCGGGCTCCATCGAGAGTGGGGAGATTGTGGTTACGCCGAGTACTGGTGTGGACGCGGACTTGCATGAGGAATCCACAAGAGATGAGCAGCCCAAAATGAGCGACATCAGAGAGTTAGAAAGGAAATTTCAAGCTGAAATTCAGAACATTAAAGTTGAGTTAAAGAAGGCGGAAGAGCGCGAGAAGGCATCCGTGGAGCGCAAGAAAGACCTAAAGGATCAGATCGCCAGCATCTCAAGGGCGCTGGAGAGATCTGACAGGGAGAAGAAAAGGCTGGCAGATGATGTTCGCTTCTACAAGGGAAAGCACTTGACGACAGCAAGGGAAGAAAAAGGGAAGAGGGCTGCCGAGGTTGCTGAACAGAGATCACGATTGCCAGATCGCGTTGCTCTGGAGGCCGCAGTACTGACAGGTGGTGGCCAACAGGCCGCGGATGAGGAGCTGAGGCCGACAATGGAGGCGATGGTTCCCCTGAGTCGGGTAGACCGGGAGGCCGCTCACATGCACCGGACTTTTAACTCTATCCACCACCACATCTGTCGCTTGTACAGCGAGGTTCTACAAATAAGCGACCAGGCGGCGCATTTATGTAGAGATAGGACGTAGAGACCCATGCGGACTGAAACCAAAGATCGCTGAGTCCGCATCACCATGAACTTGATTTGTTTGATGTATAATTGTGTGTATTTTAAACAATGCTTTACATTGTGGCTTGTGATGAACTATGCAGAGCTTTATGTGGATTAAATAATATTTTCGAACATTATGTTGCTAATTTGTGTTGTGATCTATGACGAACTGTGCGGACTAATGCTGTGTCCGCTTCTCAGAATTTTAACTTGTCTGCAGGTGGGAAGTATTGCGAACTGGGCTGACTGGGTCTTTGTCCGCCTTATTTTGTGCTTTGAACTTTGCTTGGCAGGTACCCAACTGGAAGCAGCAGTGCGAATTTAAGTTTGTGTCCGCGTTGTTTCTAATTTTTTGCTGCGTGAATTGGATTATGGCGGACTATGCGGACTGAAAAAAGCGAGCTGCGCGGCCTGGCCAAAAAAGCTGTCAGGCCCCACTACTATAAATATAGCACTGTTGCTTCTTCTATGCAGGGAAACTGGTGTAGCTGAGGACACTGCGGCCTGCCAAGATGGTGTCCGCCAGGACTGATGCTTCAGTTGCTTTCCATGCCGCCGACCACCGAAAATGTACTCTGAAAGTGCAACTAGATCTAATATACTCTAGAGGGGGGGGGGGGTAAATAGAGTATATGGTGCTTTAAAAACTTTTACAACTATTGTTGTAATATGTGTGAGCAGGGAAGCAAAAACAAATCTAATCACAACACTAAGTTAAATAAAAACTAAGCACAAAAAAATCAAGGCCAGAAACAAAAATGAAAGCAAGCAAAACCAGAAGACACAAGGAAATATAGTGGTTCCCCTAAACTTGGGTACATCCACTCTTCTACCACCCTAGGTAGGAATCCACTGCAGGATGAGTTGATCAGGTGTCCTGGGCACCAATGAGCTTTTGATAAGGTGCTCAAAAACCAAAGCAGATTTTTTGATCAGGTGTCTTGCCACCAATGAGCTTTTTGACAAGGTGCTCAAAAACCAAGCTCAAACTTTTGAAGGGAGTTTGAGAAACCCTTTACAGAGTGGGGGTGAGAGAGTGATGACAGTCTTCTCTTTCTCAAACAACTGAGAAGAATATGTGGATTGATGTCAAAGCTCCCCCTGAATCCTTGAGATCTTCAGGAAGAAAAAGCTTTGCTGAGGGTGATAGGCCTTCAAAGATTGAACTCCAGCAATAGATGATTTCAGCAATAGCTGAAATGTTGAATGTCTGGAGTCTGGAAATATGTTGGCCTTGAACACTTTGAAAATCAAAGAGATCTGAAGATGTTTGAGAAAGCTTGATCTCCTTGGATGTGTGTTCTTGAGAATTCTTTGTGACAGAAGATTTTTTGAATGTGTCTTTGTAATCTGTATTCTCTCTCTGTATTGTGTGTGTTCTATGAGAGATTCAAAAATCCTGTCTTTTATTCTCTGGTACAGAATAAAATAACATTCTCTGTCAAGGATAGCCGTTGGCCTGCATTGATTGCATCCTTAATTGCATAATCTCTTTTGGAGGAAAGTCCACAGAAACATTCCTTGAAAAATCCCTTGAAACTTGGTCCAGAAATGAATGAGAACGGCTAGGAAATCTCTGAATTAATTGCAGAATAACTCCTAACTGATTTGAATTTGAATTAAGCAATATCCTGGAAGTTATCTGAAATCGTCGAACTGAGCTCTGCTATCGTCGAGCTGAGCTCAGCGATCTGGAAATATACAGCAGCAAAATATCGTCGATCTGAGCTCAAAGATCGTCGAACTGAGCTCAAAGATAAAGATCCAAAGCAGAGTCAAAATCGTCGACCTGAGCTCACCGATCGTCGAATGGAGTTCGACGATATAATGAAGTTGAGCTCAGTGATCGTCGAATGGAGTTCGACGATCTGTCGAAGTTGAGCTAGACGATCGTCGAATGGAGTTCGACGAATCGTCGTGCTGAGCTCGACGATATGACTTAGTCTCCAAACACAAAATCTTGGTCTTCAGGGCAGCTTCCAAACCTAGACTTCTAACCCTTAGACTCAATTCTAATTGACCTATTAAGCTATACAGGAGGTCAAGCAAAGATTCCTAGAGACATAGTGATCCTGACCAAATTAGTAATAGGGTGTTCCAACAATCTCCCCCTATTTGGGTTAGGATTACTATTTACAGACTTTGGAAAAATTTAAATAACAACATACAATCACTAAAGCATAAAAACAACAGCTAGACAAAGCAGAATCACAGAGATATATATATCATCCAGATAGCAGTCAGAAATCACAGAAATTGTCACCTTACAATATCATTTCTTCTCTTTGCCTTTAACAAGTTTAATTTCTCTGTTTAGATTGAGGGCTTCCTTGTTGGATCTGGTATCATCTGCTGCACCCAAATAAGTTTGCTTTTTAGGCCTGGGAACCACAGCTTCAGGATGTAATTCCATGTATCTGTCAGCATCAAAGAATTTACTTGAAGCATATCTCTCTAGTTCTTTTTGTCTCTGTTCAGACATAGTAGAAATGTTGGAAGAATCTATCCCTTGTTCTCTGGCCTTCTTAATTTGGTCCAGTGCAGCTAATTCCTTTAATCTGGCAGTCCAAGCAGCTGGATTATTTTCAGGGTCCTCAAAATGTACAGGTGGCTCATACCTGTTGGAGGGATTGTCTTGAGGAGGCCTGGCAGACACAGTCTCTTTCAGCATGTAAGGGAAAGGACCAGAAGTTGTATCAGAAGAACTATGTCCTCCCCTAGAATATGGGTGTTGCCTGGAGTACCCTTTGGAATATACTTGAATATCTCTTTGATTTCCTCTATATCCTCCTCTCCTAGAATGTGAACCCCTGGATTGGCTTTCCCTGTGGTAAGATCTGGCATGAGGTTGATAGGGAGCCTGGCTTCTGGCTGGGGGTTGACTTGCAGAGCTTCCACCTGCACCTGCATCAGGAGGAGGTGGTGGAGGAGGATGAGAGTGCTGGAATTGGGATGAACCCTTCTCATATTTTCTCTTTTTCTTCATTGCTTTCAGCTGATTTTTAGAGTATTGCATCCAGTGTTCAGTGATTGGGCAGTTATATAGGATGTAATATGGGATGTCATTGTTATCTTTAACTTTAGCAGGAGGTACCCTCTTCATTGCTTTGCTCCTTACCTTCCTTTTCCTGGCAATGGTAGCAGAAGAGTCATCAGAGTCTGTTTTAAATTCATCAGATTTAGAACTCTGGTCATCATAGAGAGCATCTATTTTCTTCATCAAGTCCTTTTTAAGCTGAACAGAGGCAGATGAGGCAGAAGTTGAAACAGCAGCAGCAGGGTGTTGAGATGGTAACAGCAGGGACAGCAGCAGATGGAGAAGGTGAAGCAGAAACAACAACAGCAGCAGTAGGCTCTGGACAGGTGACAACATCAGCAACTTCACTAGCAACAGCAGAAATAGCAGATTCACTAACAATAACAGAAACAGAAGGAACATCATCAAAGAATGCAGAAGGCTCAAATTCAGTGGCCTTTGACATCAGAATGTCCTTGGAAGATGGTTCATCAGAACCAGTAGGAACTTCAGCAGCAGTATGAATATCTTCAGCAGCAGCAGCAATATCAACATTCTCAGAAGCAAAATCAGTCCTTTCTTCAGAAGAAGCAGCAGCAGCAATTACTGAATTTACAAAAGAAGTGATAATGCTAGGGTCACAGCAAGAAAAAGGCACAAGTGTCTTGGATAAATCTTCTGGAGGCTGGACAGCATGGACCTCTGGCAGACAGCTAAAGTAAGCAGAATCAAAAACAGATAGCAAAGACCTGAGGTCTATTGCAAGGACTGCAGTTGAAATCTGACTTTGTGCTTGAGGCACAGCAACAGCACTAGGAGTAGCAGCAGAGAAGCAGAACTAACAGCAGCAACAGACAGAGAGCTTGCAGAAACAACAACAGCAGCAGCAGCAGCATGAAGATTCTCTTCATATGGCATCTCCCCCTGCCTAGATGCAGACATATCTGGATCAAGGCACACTGCTGTAGGTGCTGCCTGAGGAAGGAAGGAAGAGAGCCTGGCAGAAAGGGCTGCCACTGACAGGTGTAGAGGAGCCATGGAGGTCTCCAACAATAGAGAGAGCCTGGGGGCAAGCAGCTCATACAGCCTGTCAGCAAGGGCTGAGAGGTCTACTTGCTCAAGAGCTGGAGCAGAGGTAGAAGGTATGGAAGCACCTGAAGGTTCTGGAAGTGGAGAGCTGCAGAATTGTGGAAGGGATGGCTGAGGTGTTAGCAAGGTGGAAATGGAGGATAGGGGAAAGGAGATGGATGGGGTGAAAGTTGGTTGATCAATGATCTGGTGTAGGAGGTCTTGAAAGGAAGTGGAGGAGGAAGGTAACTCAGGAGGAGATGATGGGGAATCATCCATAAAGGAATCATCAAGTAGGGTGAAGGATGGATGAGAGGGTGAGGAGGTGACATCAGGTGGGGGGTAGGAGAATAATGGGTGGAATTGGTCTACTGGTGGAGGTAGATTAGGTTCTGGAGAAGGTGTTGATGTTGGAGATGGGCTGGAGATGATGATGGTGGATGGAACTGGAAAGGTGGATGGTATGGGAAGAGATGGAATTTGAGGAGGATGAGAGGCAGCAACAGCAGCCAGGTCATCTGCAGGGGCAGAGACCTGTGGAGGAGTGACTCTTGGAGTCCTTGTTCCTGAAGGGGCACTGGAGGAGGGCCTGCTAGGCTTGCTTATTTGTCTGTCCCACTTTCCAAAGAGGGCACAAGACAATCTCTTGGAGGCATTGATATGAACTCTAGAGGAGACCAGCAAGGCAGGGCACCTGTGCTGCAAAAATACTCCAATAATTCTCCCAAAATTAACAAAACTTTTATTGATTTTCTTTTTGATGAGGTCAAAGAAAACCTCTCCCCAATTTAGATTCTTCTTATCCACAAGAGCTCCCATGAGGCAGAGCTGACATCTAGATATTGTATCATGGGCAGAGTGCTTTGCTAGTAGCACTTTCCCAACCACATCTGCCATGAACCTGTATTCAACAGACAGGTTCCTTTTGAATAGCTTGCTAGGGTTTCCCTCTGGATGACCCATCCTGGCAAGCAGTTCAGAATATTCCTCTCCAGATAACTCAGCAGAATCTTCTCCATTTCTCAATTCAAAAACTTCTGAAATGATGGTTGGGGTCAAGGGTACCTGATTTCCAGAAATAGACCCAACAATGGTGTTGTTATCTTGATTATGGGCAGTATAAACCCACTCCTTGATCTCATCAGAAGCCAGCTTGATCCTGGTGGTCATTAGTGCTGTCAGATTCTGGTCCTTGAACACACCCAGTATATCTTGAAAAATCTGGTCAGTCGTGCTGAAGGATTCTATATCAATGTCAAAACCAGCATCAAACTTCATTGCAGCAAGAACAGCAACTGACACAGCCATGGTACCTGCAGAAATTCAACAAACAAAACGACCAAGTGTAGAACTGTTTGGAGGGAAAGAAAATTCTTGCAGAGAAATCGAAAGTACAAATGAGAATGACGGCGAAAAAAGAGTTTTATATTAGGGTTCGACGCAGAATTGGAAAGATCGTTGAACTCAGTTCGACGATCGAGGCTACTAAAGGAATCTGAAGAGGCTTCAACTTCGTCGATCTCCGTTCGATGATATTGGAGAGCGTCGATCTCCGTTCGACGATCGTTCAGAGAATATAATCGTCGAGCGCCGTTCGACGATCGTTGACTGGAAGAGATAGTTCATACTATCTGGGAGACGCTGAACTCAGTTCGACGATTTTTGGAAATCGTCGATCTCCGTTCGACGATCTTGGGGCAAATCGTCGAGCGCAGTTCAGAGATCAGAAAAAATTCTAGACACTAAGAAAAATCAGAATGTTTGCCTAGTCTTGGTCAATTTTTAAGCTTTCAAAATCTTGGATATTATTTAAGACTTCCTCCATCTAACATTCCTAACTGATTTAGGAAGAAGGTGTGTTTCTTTTCATCCAATGGCTTGGTGAAAATATCTCCCCTTTGTAGATCAGTTGACTTATATTGTAATTCAATTTTATTCTTCTCAACATTATCCCTTAAGAAGTGATGCCTAATCTCTATGTGTTTTGTCCTACTATGGAGGACTGGATTTTGAGCTATGGAAATAGCACTTGTATTGTCACAAAAGATTTTAGACTTCTCTAAGTTGGAGCCATAGTCTAGGAGTTGGTTTTGAATCCACAAGATTTGTGAACAACAACTGCCTGCAGCCATATATTCAGCTTCAGCAGTTGAAGTTGACACAGATGTTTGTTTCTTACAAAACCAAGAGACAAGTCTGTCACCAAGGAACTAACAAGTTCCACTGGTGCTTTTCCTGTCAATTCTGCATCCAGCATAATCAGCATCTGAGAATCCAGTTAAATCAAATGCTGAATCTTTTGGATACCAGAGACCTACATTTGGACAACTTTTAACATACCTGAGAATCCTCTTTACTAATGTTAGGTGTGACTCTCTAGGGCTTACTTGGAACCTAGCACATATACATGTAGCAAACATTATATCTGGTCTACTAGCTGTAAGATACAGTAAAGAGCTAATCATTGCTCTATATGTTGTCTGATCAACAGGTTTCCCATGTTCATCAGCATCCAATACAGCATTGGTAGGCATGGGTGTTTTCATACAAGATGCCTCAGACATACCAAATTTCTTAACCAATTCATTTGCATATTTGGTTTGAGAAATAAAGATGCCTTCAGCATGTTGCTTGACTTGCAATCCTAGGAAGAAGGATAGCTCACCCATGCTACTCATCTCGAATTTAGAATGCATCGGGTTAGAAAACCTTCTGCACAATTTGGAGTCAGTAGAACCAAAAATGATATCATCTACATAAATTTGTACTAGTAGGGTATGGGACTTATGGGTTCTAATGAAAAGAGTTTGGTCTACTCTACCGCTTATAAAACCATTTTCCAAGAGAAAGCATGCTAGGGTCTCATACCATGCTCTAGGAGCTTGCTTGAGACCATATAATGCTTTGTTCAGTCTAAAAACATAATCAGGATAAGTTGGAGAGATAAAACCTGGAGGTTGTCTGACATAAACTTCCTCTTTGATGTCTTCATTCAAGAATGCACTTTTGACGTCCATCTGATATACTTTGAAGCCTTTGTGAGCTGCATAAGCTAGAAATATTCTGATGGCTTCTATTCTTGCAACAGGTGCAAAAGTCTGGTCGTAGTCGATTCCTTCTTCTTGAGAGTATCCCTGAGCAACTAGCCTTGACCTTGTTCCTTATAATTACTCCTTGATCATCCAATTTGTTTCTGAATACCCATTTTGTTCCAACAATGGAATGATCCTTAGGCTTTGGCACTAGTTCTCATACTTTGTTCCTCTCAAATTGATGCAACTCCTCTTGCATTGCAATGATCCAGTGTGGATCTTACTCTACATCTTGAATGGACTGAGGTTCAATTTGAGATAGGAAGCAGGTGTGCAACAGGTTTTGGTTGACCTGATTTCTGGTTTGCACACCAGCTGAGATTTCTCCAATTATTTGGGAAATTGGATGGTCTCTTGATGTTACTAAATCAATAGGGGGTGTTGATTGTTCACCAACCTATGTTGTTGTTTCCTCTTGTGGTACAACAACTGGCTCTTCAAGTTGTTATTCATTATGTTGAGCATTCCCTTCATCTTCACTGCTTTCATCCTCTTGAGTAACCTGTAACCTGTTCAAGTCTTTAACTAGAGAATGTTCCTGCAAAGGTGCTATGGTAGAAGAATTCTTCTCCTTGAAAGACATGTTAGATTCATCAAATGAAATGTGAACAGATTCCTCAATTTTCAAAGATGATTTGTTATAGACCCTATAAGCCTTGCTGATCATGGAGTATCCCAGAAACACTCCTTCATCAGCTTTGGCTTGAAATTTTGCTAAATATTTCTTGTCATTATTGTGAATGTAGCAAATACAACCAAAGACTCTAAAATAGTCAACTTTAGGTTTCTTCCCTTTGAGTAGTTCATAGGGAGTCTTTCCCTTTAGGTTATGTATCAGACTTCTGTTCAGCACATAGTTGGAGGTGTTCACTGCCTCTGCCCAAAAGGATAGAGGTAGATGAGCATCTGACAACAATGTAGTGGCAGATTCAATAAGGGTTCTATTTTTCCTTTCAGCTACCCCATTTTGTTGAGGAGTTCTAGGAGCTGAGAAAGTATGCCTGATCCCTTCACTCTGACAGAACTCTTGCATAAGAAGAGAATCAAACTCTGTCCCATGATCACTTCTGATCAGGGCAATGTGAGTATTGAACTCAATCTGTATGCATTTGAGAAACTCTGTCAGACACTTAAAGTTATCAGACTTCTTCCTTAGAAAGAACACCCAAGTGAATCTAGAGAAGTCATCTACAACTACTAAAGTGTAGGATTTCCCTCCTAGGCTTTGTACTGTGATGGGTCCAAAAAGATCCATGTGTAACAGATACAATATCCTAGGTGAATCACTCTTATTAAGTGACTTAAAGCTGTTTTTAGTTTGCTTGCCTAATTGACAAGCCCTGCAGAGTCCTTCCTTCTTGTAGGGGCCAGAAGGTAGTCCTCTAACAAGGTTGTCCTTGGATAGCCTAGTAATAGTTCTAAGGTTTAGGTGTCCTAATCTCTTATGCCATAAAATATTTGGTCTACAGACAGAGTTAAACAAGCAGATATCTACATCAGTTGAAAGAAAATCTACTAGATAGATGTTACCTTTCCTTTTACCTGTCAACACAGTTGTGTTGTCCTCTGACTTGATTTTGCATAAGACTTTGCTGAAGGTCACCTGGTAGCCTTCATCACACAGCTGACTGATGCTAATTAGGTTGTGCTTCAGTCCTTCCACATAAGCTACCTTCTTGAAAGTTACTGAACCAATCTGGACTGCACCATATCCTTTAGTTTGTCCAAAGTTTGAATCACCAAAGATAACTTTGGGTCCAAGCTTGGCTCTAAAGGATGTGAGGTTGTCCTTGTTCCCTGTCATGTGCTTAGAGCACCCACTATCCAAATACCATTGCTGGTTAGATGTTGGATAGGTCTTCACCTGCACATAAGACAATTCATTTGTTTTTGACCCAGTTTACCTTGGGCCTAGGTTGATAACCTTTAAATTCTGAAATGAAGGACATCCCTGGTTGACTCTTATATCCTTCAGGATGATATCTCCTTGGAGGTATAATCCATTCAGTATTAGGGTTAAAGATTTGGGATGAAGGACCCTTAGGATTCAATTTTGACTTGCCTTTGAAAAACTTTCCAGAGCTCTGACCTCTGTTCGACGATCTTGGAGCTGCGTTTGACGATCTTGGGTCAGATCGTCGAGCTCCGTTCGACGGTCTACTATGGCTGAGGTCAGGTATTTGAGATCGTCGACCTGCGTTCGACGACTTTGGCTGAGATCGTCGATCTACGTTCGACGATTGTGCCTGAGATCGTCGAGCTGCGTTCGGCGATCGTCGATCTTCATTCGGCGATCGTCGATCTCCGTTCGACGATTTCTGCTGGGACTTAATTTTCTGAGGCAGATCAGAATTTTTCCTAGCAACCTCTACAACTCCCTTTCCCTTGTCAGAAATGAATTTGATGGGAGTTGTTAGGACTATAGGTTGGCTGGATGAAGCACCCAAGCCCAGTGTACTGTTGAATCTAGAGTTCACTGTGCTTGTGATGTCCATCAGCTTGATGCTTCTCCCATTAAGGGATTCTTCAAGCTTCTTGGCCTCAGAGAGCTTACTTTTCAGTGAAGCTATCTGTTCCCTACAGCACTCAAACTCCTGAGAGAGTTTGAGGTTTTCTGACTTTAAAGTATTGTGTTCAGATAATTGATTTCTGAGAGAGATAATCTCTTTCTCAGACTTTAGCAGGTCTAAACACAGTGCTTTAAATTCAGATTTAAAATCCTCTGAACTAAAATCAAAAGAACTAATTACCTGATCTTCTTCAGGTTGGGTCTCTGAGTCTGACTCTGACTCTTCTTCTTCTGAATTATGCTGTGAGGCATTGATTTCCATCATGCAGAACTCCTTTTCTTCTGCATCATCCTCATCATCACTAGAGCTGGATGAGGCTTCTGACTCCTCTTCAGTCTCACTCCAGGATTCAGCAACAAACCCTTTTCTTGTGTGCTTGTTTTTGCTTGAAGAAGGTTTGCCATTGCCATTCCTTTTGGAGTCTTTCTCCTTTCTTCTTTCTTTCCTGTCCCTTCTGTCCTTGTTCTTGCTCTCTGGACAGTCAGGAACTATGTGCCCTGGTTTCCTGCAACCAAAGCAAATAATGTCTTTATTAGTACTAATGGACTTGTCATACCTTGGCTTATCCTGCTCCTTGTATGATCTTCTTCTGAAGTCCTTTCTGGCCATTTTGTAAAATCTTTTGGCCAGCAGACTGAGTAGTTCATCATTGCATGTAGCTTTATCTTCAGGCAGATCCTCAGTTGCCTTGAATACTATGGTCTTCTCTTTTCTTGTGGCTGGTGAGGCAGCCTTCTGTTCTTCCTCTCTATTTTTGATGAGTAGCTCATAAGATTTGAGCTTACCCAATAGAGCTTCAGTAGTGATCTCATTCAGACTTCTGGCATCCTTAATTGGCTAGATTCTTGAATCCCAAGTGCTGGGGAAGCACATTAGGATCTTGTCATTAAGTTCTGTTAGAGAGATCTCTTTGTCCAATGTCCTGAGTTCACTGACAATTAGACTTAGCCTGTTGTACATGTCTCCCACTGACTCAGTCTCTCCCTTCTTGAAATTCTCATATTGAGAGATGAGGTGGGATCTTCTATCCTTTCTCTCATCAGCTGAGCCTGAGACAATTTCTGAGAGCTTGTCCCAAATTTCCTTGGCTGAATTACATTCAGCTACCTTTTGAAATATGTCATCAGACATTGTCTGAGCTAGGATGTTCATAGCCTTGGCATCAGCTACCTTCCATTTCTTGATGTCAGCATCTGTTCCTGATGGAGGTGGCACAGCATTTGTGCTTGTGTTCTCTGGGGGTCTTGGACACACTGTCAAAACAGAATTAAAGATATCTTCGTCAATAGAATTCATGTAAAGTCTAATCCTTGCTTTCTAAAGTGCAAACTTGGATATATTGCACACTGGAGGTCTGGTGCTAGCATAATCTTTGTTTTGGGCCATGATTTGTGAAAACAAAATCTAACAATAAAATACCAAAGAAAAACAGATCTAGTTTGGGATCTTTGGGTTCAGGTGTTAGCCTGTACAACCAATCAGGTATGGTATGTTTAACCAACCTCCCTCTGATACCAATTGAAAGTGCAACTAGATCTGATATACTCTAGAGGGGGGGGTGAATAGAGTATATGGTGCTTTAAAAACTTTTACAACTATTGTTGTAATATGTGTGAGCAGTGAAGCAAAAACAAATCTAATCACAGCACTAAGTTAAACAAAAACTAAGCACAGAAAAATCAAGGCCAGAAACAAAAATGAAAGCAAGCAAAACCAGAAGACACAAGGAAATATAGTGGTTCCCCTAAACTTGGGTACATCCACTCTTCTACCACCCTAGGTAGGAATCCACTGCAGGATGAGTTGATCAGGTGTCCTGGGCACCAATGAGCTTTTGATAAGGTGCTCAAAAACCAAAGCAGATTTTTTGATCAGGTGTCTTGCCACCAATGAGCTTTTGACAAGGTGCTCAAAAAACAAGCTCAAACTTTTGAAGGGAGTTTGAGAAACCCTTTATAGAGTGGGGGTGAGAGAGTGATGGCAATCTTCTCTTTCTCAAACAACTGAGAAGACTATATGGATTGATGTCAAAGCTCCCCCTAAATCCTTGAGATCTTCAGGAAGAAAAAGCTTTGCTGAGGGTGATAGGCCTTCAAAGATTGAACTCCAGCAATAGATGATTTCAGCAATAGCTGAAATGTTGAATGTCTGGAGTCTGGAAATATGTTGGCCTTGAACACTTTGAAAATAAAAGAGATCTGAAGATGTTTGAGAAAGCTTGATCTCCTTGGATGTGTGTTCTTGAGAATTATTTGTGATAGAAGATTTTTTGAATGTGTCTCTGTAATCTGTATTCTCTCTCTGTATTGTGTGTGTTCTATGAGAGATTCAAAAATCCTGTCTTTTATTCTCTGGTACAGAATAGAATAACATTCTATGTCAAGGATAGCCGTTGGCCTGCATTGATTGCATCCTTAATTGCATAATCTCTTTTGGAGGAAAGTCCACAGAAACATTCCTTGAAAAATCCCTTGAAACTTGGTCCAGAAATGAATGAGAACGGCTAGGAAATCTCTGAATTAATTGCAGAATAACTCCTAACTGATTTGAATTTGAATTAAGAAATATCCTGGAAGTTATCTGAAATCGTCAAACTGAGCTCTGCTATCGTCGAGCTGAGCTCAGCGATCTGGAAATATACAGCAGCAAAATATCGTCGATCTGAGCTCAAAGATCATCGAACTGAGCTCAGAGATAAAGATCCAAAGCAGAGTCAAAATCGTCGACCTGAGCTCACCGATCGTCGAATGGAGTTCGACGATATAATGAAGTTGAGCTCAACGATCGTCGAATGGAGTTCGACGATCTGTCGAAGTTGAGCTAGACGATCGTCGAATGGAGTTCGACGAATCGTCGTGCTGAGCTCGACGATATGACTTAGTCTCCAAACACAAAATCTTGGTCTTCAGGGCAGCTTCCAAACCTAGACATCTAACCTTTAGACTCAATTCTAATTGACCTATTAAGCTATACAGGAGGTCAAGCAAAGATTCCTAGAGACATAGTGATCCTGACCCAAATTAGTAATAGGGTGTTCCAACATACTCTAACAGAGGGCGACCTTGAAGCTTTTATTGAGCATAAAATGGCGGACTCTAACTTGCTTGTCCGCCTTCCCGCCCATGAGGAAAGACTGAACTTTTCAACGGCGACTCAGATCGCCATACCCATCGATCACTTTGACAGCGGCTTCAAATTTCCATTATTATGGGAGATCGCCGAAATTTTTGAGCACTACGGGATGGTGCCGGGCCAGCTCGCGCCCAACACCCATGTTGCCATCTACAGCTTTATCTCTTACCTGCGGTCTGAGAAGATCGCATTCTCAATGAACATCTTCCGCAAAATGTTCTCAGTCTGCTCAATAACATCATCCGGAGGCCGCCCTTATAAGGGAGTTATCTACTTCTACTGCAGAGGAATGAAGGTTGTGGGTCTTCCTAACAAGATCCACAACTGGACCTCCAGATTTTTAATCTTCGAAGGCGACCTAGGGTTCGCGCACACTTATCCGCAAGAGCGCGCGGACTCTGTTTTCAAGAGTGTCCAGCTGGACGCGATGGAGTCCGCCATCGTCAAATTCTTAGCCGATGTCAGGCTCGCTATTGAGTACTATATCACGCTGTTGGAGAGCTTGGCAGACGTTTCGCGTGAAGAAAGTAAGCTTTTTGCGGACTTAATGTTTGTATCCGCAGTGACCTTTGTGTTAACCCTTCTACTTTTGCAGCGACCTTGGCAGTGCCAACCAACCTGCCACAGACGCCCAGCGGATTCAGTCCTACTCAAAGAGAAAAGAAACAAGAGATTGCAAGGAAGAGGAAAGAAGAGGGGGATCCCGCGGCGAACTACTCTTCTTCTGAAAGTTTTACAATGCAAGGCTTCGGCAACCGCCAAAAGGATCTGAGGGGGAACCCGATGATTCACTGGCATAATAAGAACAAGCATGTCCGCTTGTGAACAGCGCATCCTTCGTGGAAGAGTTCAATAATAACTCGCCATGCTCATGTTGCGATCTCCGCACTTTATAGGAAGCGCAACTTGAGCGATTTGAAGAAGGTTGATGCTGCCGACCTCCCTCTGCTGGCCTCCCAGGCAAGTGCGAACAGTGTGGTGACGAACCACTTTGTCTGTTCCCTAGCCAGAGACATGCTCAGGCAAAATGATCAGTTTCAAGAAGAAAAAAGAGTGCTTAAAGAAAGAAATGTGCGGTTAGGAAAGAAGGTCGCTCAGCAGAAGGAAGAGCTTGGGGTGAGTTATATTTGCAGCGGCCTCTATTTGAAGTCAGCTGCGTCTGATGTTTGATCCTTTGTTTCGCGCAGGTCGCCTATGACTTGGAAAACAATAACTTTCAGGCCGCTATGCTCCCCTTTGTGAAGGAGACTGTTGAAATCGCCATCGAGCAGTTTGTCCGCGGCGGCTTAGCAAAGGAAGGAGTGGACGGTGTTCCCTTCATTGAGCTCTTCCCGGACTTGAAAGAGCAGTTCGCGGCAATGGAGCGGGCTGCAAAGGGAAAATACATCATCGTCGAGGAAGAAGAAGGCGAAGAAGAAGCCGAAGAAGAAGAAGAAGAAGAAGGCAAAGAAGAAGGCATCAAGGCGATAGCTGACGACACTGGCTCAAGCCAGCAAGGCAGAGAACAGTCCGTCGAGTCCGGCACCTCTGCATCTTCCTCTGCTGGCAAGAGCTCGCATAGCGAGTCCGCGACAAGCATGGATCAGATGGCAACAGTGGAAGCGGCTCAGAGGGCTATTCTCCGTAGATTGACGTCGAAGGCCTAAGCCCTGCACCCCCTGCCGAGAAGAAACAGAAGACCGCTGAAGCTGACTAATGTATTTTTGCTTTTTTTTTGTAAATAGAGCGGACTCAAGTTTGTAGTCCGCTGAAAACATGAAAGATGTAAATTTTTTGATTAAATAGAAAATGATATTCTGGTATCATGTGTCTCCTGCAATGTTCTTTATCTTTTGTATTGACGTGATTAAGTTCGATCTCTACATGTACCAGTCCGCGTGATGCAAAGATCATCCATACTGTATGAGTTTTCGACTTGCTAACTAGAAAATTTCATTTAGTAATCCGACCACTGTCCGCCACAAGAATAAGAATAATTGGTTGAAGAAAAGACCAGGCGGACTCTGACAAGTTCCAAAAGCAGTCCGCGATACTCTGTCAAATCTTTTAAGCTTGATGATATAAGCATGGCGGCCTTATGTTTACTGTCAAACTGTGGGCTGAAAAGACCAACTGGGAAACAATTCAGCGGACTGGGCAGATATAATTGCACAGTTCGTGCATATTTTAATAAAAATGATCTATAGCTTGCGACCAAGCGGGCAGGTGCGGTCGGCATTGCTTTTCTCACCAGGCCACAAGCTATACGATCAACCTAGGAAAACCGGCGGACTGAGCGGATATAGAAAATCAGTCCGCACTAAAATAGAAGAAATGATATATAGCTTGCGACCAAGCGGGCAGGTGCGGTCGGCATTGCTTTTCTCACCGGGCCATAAGCTATACGATCAACCCAGGAAAATCGGCGGACTGAGCGGATATAGAAAATCAGTCCGCACTAAAATAGAAGAAATGATCTATAGCTTGCGACCAAGCGGGCAGGTGCGGTCGACATTGCTTTTCTCAGCGGGCCACAAGCTATACGATCAACCTAGGAAAACCGTCGGACTGAGCGGATATTGAAAATCAGTCCGCACTAAATAGAAGAAATGATCTATAGCTTGCGACCAAGCGGGCAGGTGCGGTCGGCATTGCTTTTCTCACCGGGCCACGAGCTATACGATCAACCCAGGAAAACTGGCGGACTGAGCGGATATAGAAAATCAGTCTGCACTAAATAGAAGAAATTATCTATAGCTTGCGACCAAGCGAGCAGATGCGGTCGGCATTGCTTTTCTCACCGGACCACAAGCTATACGATAAACCCAGAAAAATCTGTGGACTGAGCGGATATAGAAAATCAGTCCGCACTAAATAGAAGAAATGATCTATAGCTTGCGACCAAGCGGGCAGGTGCGGTCAGCATTGCTTTTCTCACCGGGCCACGAGCTATACGATCAACCCAGGAAAACCGGCGGACAGAGCGGATATAGAAAATTAGTCCGCACTAAATAGAAGAAATGATCTATAGCTTGCGACCAAGCGGTCAGGTGCGGTCGGCATTGCTTTTCTCATCGGGCCACAAGCTATACTATTAACCCAGGAAAACCGGCGGACTGAGCGGATTTAGAAAATCAGTATGCACTAAATAGAAGAAATGATCCATAGCTTGCGACCAAGCGAGCAGGTGCGGTCGGCATTGCTTTTCTCACCGGACCACGAGCTATATGATCAACCCAGGAAAATCAGTGGACTGAGCGGATATAGAAAATCAGTCCTCACTAAATAGAAGAAATGATCTATAGCTTGCGACCAAGCGGGCAGGTGCGGTCGGCATTGCTTTTCTCACCGGGCCACAAGCTATAAGATCAACCCAGGAAAACCGGCGGACTGAGCGGATATAGAAAATCAGTCCGCACTAAAAATATCCCCTGTGAAGAGCAAGATGCAGACTTGACGGAACGGTCCTCTGCCCTCTTGCCTGGAGTATAGTCTAAGTTGATCTTTTTGGTAGTTGCGGCCGGAGCGGTATAACGTTCCTCAAGATCAACCAAGATGTGGGTCTCCTGCAGGCACTGCTTGAGGGTACAATGGAGTGTTCGAGGGTTACAAACTAAGATGACCTGTGGGCAGGTGAGCCAGAGCGGCATAACTTTCCTCACGCGATCATCGAAGTTGTAACGATATCCCTAAAGTGGCATGGTAGAGCTTAACCCCCACCCTGTCCCACCATAATGCAGAGGTGGGGTCAGGTACTAGCCGGCATCCGAAGTTCAGAATCCTACCGTACTAGAGCCTGCAAGCTCCCACTACACGGTGCGAAATCTCCCCGCAACATGTGGTCTTCGTGGTGTTACGCTAATGACAACAGCTCTAGGGGAGTTTTGCTGAACTCCGCGATGTCTCCTGGTATTAGGTAACCGTTATTGATGTTCGGGAGAGAAAGAGAAAACATTAGGAAAAGTGTCAGTACGAATCCTTTGATTAATGAGTTGTTTTTTGCAAAGCTAGCATAAGAAAGAAAAGAGAGTTCAAGGACGGAACCGTTTTTGGAATCTTTCTCGCTTAGCATGCCAACTGTTATGCTTGAATAGATAAAATACTTGAATAAGCGTTAGCAAACAGTTTTTACTCATAATGATTCTTAAAGAGGATACATAGAATAGAAAAGAGAAGGTTCAGGAATAGAATCGTTTGAGATCATCCCCGCTCCATGTATGTGGCATATCCTCTCCCTCGTATGTTTGCAAGCAGTAAGCGCCGTTCTTTAACGCTTCTTTGACAATGAAGGGTCCGGCCCAGTTCGGATTAAGTTTTCCAACAGAGCCAACTCTTGCAGCAACGTCAAATTTTTTAAGAACTAGATCTCCCACTTGAAAGTGTTTGATCCTTACGTTCTGATCAAAGTAACAGGGCCATCCTTCTCTTGACCTCTTCCTGTCTTATTACTGCTTTGCCTCTAATCTCCTCAATGTGTTCCAGGCTGAATTTCATCTCTTCATTGTTCAGCTCAAGTCAGTCCTCAAAACCTTATTGCCTTGCAAGCAGAACTCTGGGGGATGGTACTTCAAACTCAACTAGAATGAGCGCTTCTGAGCCATGAGAAAGTTTAAACGGAGTTTCGCCAGTTACGGATGAAGGTGTCGTTCTTAGGGACCAGAGGACCGATGGAAGTTGATCAGCCCAGCTGCCTTTTAGATTCTGCACTTTCTTCTTAAGTAAATTAAGGATCTGCTTGTTGGCTGCTTCAACTTGGCCATTGCTCCTGGGATGATGGACTTATGCAAACCACAGTTCTGTTCTGATCTGCATGCAAAAATCAATCATCTCTGCGTTGTTGAACTGTGGTCCGTTGTCAGTGATTATAGCCATTGGTACTCCATGTCGGCAGACAATCTCTCCCCAAATGAAATTCCTGATGACCTGAGTTGTTGTCTTTGTCAATGCCTTTGCTTCAATCCACTTACTGAAGTAGTCAATCATCACTATGATGAAACGCCGTTGTCCGCTTGCCATGGAAAAGGACCAATGAGATCCATCCCCAAACTGCAAAGGGCCAAGGAGTTGCAATCGATCTGAGTGACTGAGCAGCCTGGTGTTGAAGTGGAGCAAACTTCTGGCATTGAACACACTTTCTAGCATAAGCCTTAGAGTCTCTCTTCATGGTGGGCCAGAAATATCCCTGCCGCAGGATCCGTCTTTCTAAAGTTCTTGCTCCTAAGTGACTTCCACACTCACCTGAATGAACCTCTTGCAAAAGAACGGGAGCTTCTTCTTCTGAAACACACCTGGCCATGGTAGAGAGGAATGTTTTTCTGTAGAGGATTCCTGCCACTAAGTAATAGTGAGCTGCTTTTATTCTGAACCTTTTCCGATCTTTGATTGAATGGTGAAAATCCCTGGTTGATAGATAAAGAATGAATGGGTCCATCCAGGAGGGACGTTGATCAACCTGCATCAACACTCCTTCCTCTACTGCTGGGCGGAAGAGTTCGGAAGTTGTTCCTCCTGATGGCAGTCCATACTTGGCAAGAACATCTGCCTCCTCATTTTCTATTCTAGAGATGTGCTCAATGGTAAAGCTCTTGAATTTGCCGACTTCCATTTTCACAAGTGCAAGATATTTCTTCAAGATCGGCTCTCTTGTCTCAAAGTTACCAAGGACTTGTGATGCCATCATAAGAGAATGAGTCTTGATATGAACATGATCAATTCCGAGTTCTCTTGCAAGTCTCAAGCTTGAGAGAAAGGCTTCATACTCGGCTTGGTTGTTGGTTATTGGAAAATAGAACTTGATGGCCTGCTCCAATTTGATGCCGTTTGGGTTGATCAGAACCACCCCTGCTCGAGAAGAATTTCTGCCTGAGGCACCATCAACATAGATGGTCCGAGCCAAAGGCGACCTTTCTGCTTGATCAGCACTGGACTCTGCTGCGTCAATTAGGAAGTCTGCTAGAACTTGAGCTTTGATGGCTGTCTTGGGCACATAAGAGATTTCAAATTCACTCAATTCTATTGCCCATTTGGCTAATCTGCCAGAATGCTCCGATTTCTCCAACACAACTTTCAAAGGTTGATCAGTAACAACTTGAATTGAGTGCGCTTGGATATACGGACGAAGTCTGCGAGCTGACATGACTAGTGCCAAGGCTAACTTCTCCAGAATCGGATATCGTGTCTCGACACTTTTCAAGATATGGCTGACATAATAAATCGGGAACTGTTTCCTGTTTTTCTCTCGAAGAAGAACAGAGCTGGCTGCCTCGGGGCCAACTCCTAAGTACAAGAAAAGCATCTCCCATGGCCGGGTACTCTGGAGTAGAGGTGTTGAAGTCAGCTTCTTCTTCAACTACTCAAAGGCCTGAGAACACTCTTCTGTCCATTCAAACTTGGACGCTCCTCGAACAGTTTTAAAGAAAGGAGCACTCCTGTCTCCAACCCGAGAGAGGAACCTTGCAAGAGAAAGTTTTGGTATTAGATCATACTAACCTCCCTCCTAACTGTTGAAATTCCTTAGGCGAACCAAACCACTCCAAACTTCATAAGGGGGTAGGCATATCAATAATAGCTTTTACTTTGTCTGGATTACCTATCCTAAACATCTCCAAATGGGTTTTAACCCTATACCTATCATGGCAAGTCCCTCTGGAGTAAGGAGATGTGAAGTGTGGGCAAGGAACTTCCCCTTACTCGCCCCAAAGGTGCACTTCAACGGGTTGATATTTATTTAAATCCTAAAGCTTCATTTTATATCTACGCAGAGTAGCGAACATCTCTGCGCCAGACGGCGGCACAGCCGCCGGAGGGGCGGATAGATCTTGCAAGTGCAGCGAAAAAGACTTAGAAAAGAGGAGGAGGAGGACTCTTAATCAAGAGGTCGTCTACATATACTACTAGATTTCTTCCTTTCTATTGCTTAAATACATGGTCCATCATCTCTTTCCCCTTTTCTCTCTCCTCCATTAGTGTTGGTAGGTTGCACCACCCATAATATTTCATTATATTGCATTTTTAAGGTTAATAATGTTGTGATGGGGTCCCGAAGGGCATCACTAGGTAGCAGTAGCAACCGTCATTGGTAATGAATGACATACTAACCTCCCTCCTAACTGTATGAGGAACGTCAGGTTTATGCATTCTTATTTGGTGATAACCAGAAAATGCATCTAAAAAACTCATAAAGGAGTACCCTACCGCAGAATCAACTAAAGAATCTATCTGAGGCAAGCATCTAAAAAACTCATAAAGGGTAACAATCTTTGGGGCATGCTTTATTAAGTTTTGTAAAGTCTACACACATGCGCCACTTCCCTCCAGGTTTTTTAACCATTACAACATTGGATATCCCGGTTGGGTATTGAATTTCACTAATGAAATTAGCCTTGAGGAGCTTCCCGACCTCCTCACTTATTGGCTCAGCAAGCTTCGTTGCTACATCTCTTTTCTTCTGGTGCACAGGCTTGTAGTTCGGATCAACATTAAGGTGGTGGCAAGCAACATCCGGATCCACACCCGACATGTCTTCTGCTGACCAGGCGAAGACATCCAGGTTCTTCAACAAGCAGGAGATCAGCACGGCCTTTTGATCTTCAGGCAGCTCTGAGTTGATGGAGAGCTTTCTCTCCTCCCCCTCAGCAATGGGGACTCCTTGGGTCACCTGGGCAGGTTCCAGGTGAGCTCCTCCTTCAGCAGCAGTTTCTGAACTTGGAGAAGCTTCTGCAGCTGCTACTGGAGCAACAGAAGGACTGGCATCAACCATGTTAACAGTGCGGACATAACCCTCCCTTGCTCTCCTTGGGTCACTCCTGACCCGGCACATCCGTCCATCAGCGAAGAACTTGATTGCGAGGTGGTAAGTTGAGACCACCGCTTGATACTTATTCAACAAAAGCCTGCCGAAGATGGCATGATAGCTACTGGGAGCATCCACCAGTATGAACTGAACTTGCTTGGTTGCCACTCCAAGCTTTACTGGAAGGATGACACTTCCTTCAACTTCTTTTCTCTCCCCAGAGAAGTCGTAGAGTGGCCATTCGGTAGAAAGCAAATGCTTTCCAGTCTTCAGGGCCTCAAAGGTTGATTTAAACAGCAGGTTGACTGAACTTCCAGTGTCAACGAGAATCCTGTCAACTTTAAAATCTCCAATAACAGCCTTAATCACTACCGCATCATCGAATGGATTTGCTGTTTGGGGCAGATCAGCTGGGCCAAAGGTGATGATCTCGCTTGGTGGAGCAATGGAAGAGGAAGAGGCCACCTCTGCTCTAGTGATCCTTGAGATTGAGGACTTCCGAGTAGACTCGGTTCCTGCCCCACCATGGATAAATAAGAGTCGTCCCAGGACTCCTTCATCATCTGCGTCAAAGCATTCAAACGGAATGTTGATTGGCCCCAGACGGCCTTCGTCCTCTACCTCCACACATTCTTGATAAGCTTCAGCTACTTCCTTGCCTTTGGAGGTGGACGGCTTTGAAGAAGAATCTTTCTTGCTCAAGTCAATCTTACCCTCGGCAAGTAGTTTCTCTATTAGCATATGAAGGGCTTTGCAATCTTCGGTCAAGTGACCCTTCTCCATGTGGAACTGGCAGAAATGTGCGTTGTTTCTTGGCCTCCACTCTCTCTGAGGCCCTTGCTTCTTCTCTTCCGATTACTTTTGCAAAATCTGGATGACTTCGTCAAGATCCAGACCTTTAATTTCCTCCATGGAGCTAGTATCACATTGGCTCGGAGCAGGCAGGGCTACTTGCTGGAGGATGGGAAGTTCTTGCAGTGGAATGGCAGGAGTGCCGGCCAACGACAGTCTCTGCTCTTGAAACTGTTGATGGCCGAGAAAAGGTTTCTTATGGCGGAAATTCCGGCCTCTTTGATAAGGAGGCTGGAAATCTGGGCGAGGGGGCTTGCTGTGAGAAGAAGAAACGAATGCATCCCTTCCTTCATCCTTAGCTGTCAGGGATGAAAAATACGTGGGGTTGGTGTTTTCTCCTTCAATGAAGCGGTTGACCATGGAGATCAGCTCCTGATATGTCTCTGGTGCCTTTATTGTTGCTTTAAATTTCAAGGGGACCTCCCGGAGGCCATGAATCAAGGCAACCTTGTAGTAGTCGGGGATCACATTCCTTACCCCTTGAATCTCCTTTTGGAAGCGATCAAGGAATCGTGCAACTGATTCGTTGTCCCTTTGCTTGATTTCAAAGAGAGAGGCTGGTCCATCTTTTCTCTTCCTTGAGGTAGCAAACCTCAGCAACAATTCGCTGCGAAGCTCAGCGAAGGAAGATATTGTGCCCGAAGGCAGCTCGTAGAACCACTTTCTCGCCTGTCCTTCGAGAGTGGTAACCAGGAGTTTGCACTTGATGGCAAGCAGGGCCGTGAGCCATGGAAACAACAGACTTCACCCGTCGTGGCCTGAATGCCTCTCTTGCGACGGGCTTTCCTTTTACTGAAGAAGGATTTGATTACAAGGAAAAGAGGAAGAGGTAAGAGCTGAGCAAGTTGCAGTCCGCAAAGCACGAAATTTGAGTCCGCAGCCTTTAACAAGTAGGCTCCTGGGCACGAGTCAGCGTGTCTTGGGTGCACCACCTCCCCCCTATTTATAGGATGGGGGCCTGCACAAACGGGCAGGGCTAAAATAACCGACTGCCCGGGGTATAGGAGAACCGGGCGGAGGTGACGGGAAGCAAAAAAAAGAACATGCCAGTCCGCGCACAAGGGGCGGACTGGGCTCAGGGGCTGGAGCTTCCATCTGCTGCTACTAGGCGTGATCCTGCTGGAGGACGGCGGCCTGGGTGGATGAGACACTGCGTCCGCTGACGTAGAGAAACCAGAGATACAAAGGCATGGCAAACCAGGAAAACAGAGCATTGAGTCCGCTGCTGGGGGATAATCCTTGGTAGTCGATCACTGCTGCTTTGCCGAGATGGGCGGACTGTCGAACCGTGTCCGCGAATAATGAAGCAGGTCCTTGGCATATTGTGGGTGTCGCGGACTGAGGGGTTAACAACCCACATGGCTCAGGGGTGGGGTTACCATATGTCCATGGTTGTCTGACCCGCCGGACCGACATAGGTAGAAGGGAAAAATAAGGATTTAATAACGCCCCCTCGGTCTTGAACACGTGACCTCCTCTGATACTAATTGAAAATGAAGGGATAGATCACACTTACTCTAGTGGGGGGTGAATAGAGTTTTAAAAGCTTTTGATTAATTTTTATAGCGGAATTAAGATAAGTGATATGTATATGTAAAGAGAGAAATCAAAACAAAAATAATCACAGCATAGTAAAATAAAAAATAAAGGCAATCCAGACGACATAAAGAATTTATAGTAATTCCCCTAAACTTGGGTACATCAACTCTTCTACCACCCTCGTTGGAATCCACTATAGGTTTTTGTTCAGGTGCCCTGCCACCAAAATATCTATTTTCTAAGGGAGATATAGCAACCCTTTGAGATTTTGATCAGGTGCCCAAAAACCAAACTAAGTCTTTTGATCAGGAGACTTAACAACCAAAGACGTTAGATTTTGAAGGGAGTTTTAACCCTTTTACAGTAAGATAAAAGAAAATGATGATGTCTTCTCTTTCTCAATAAACTGAGAAGATTAGTGGATTTTTTGTTGTTGTCAAAGCTCCCCCTGAGATGTAGAAGAGTTCAGGAGAATGAGAGCTTTGCTTAGTGTCTAGGCCTTCAGATTGAAGAAGATCTTCATCAAACTTTTAGACTGATGAAGATTGTTTGACTCTTGAAATTCCTGAAGTAAGAATGTATTCCTGACTGCCATTTTCTGTGTGTTCTTATTTTCTGTATGTACTACTACTTTTTGTCTTGAAAAGGAAAACTTTATATATAATCCTTACAGATTTTAGCATTTTAATTTTTTTTGAATTCCTTTTCCTTGATTGACTGTAGAAAAACTGAGAGTTGAACGGCTAGAAATATGTCATTAATTTGTTTCCTCAACTGTTCCAGTAAATAAGCCAATTACTATGTGAATACCATAATTAATGATGTCTTGGAACGGATATATTCTAGAGAATATGTAGCATTAATTATCAGAGGACTATAGGCATATAAAATCAAATTTGAAATCAAGTTGCATTGGAAAAATGCATGGAAGAATAGTCGAACTGAATATGGGAGAATATAGTCGAACTCAACAAGTTTCGTAGACCTGGGATCCAATATCGTCGAACTGAGAATAAGACAGACAAGCAGTAGAAAAATTGTCGAACGGAGCTCCAAATTTCATCGAGCTGAGATAACACTTCGTCGAGTTGAGTTTCTGGTATAAGCTGAAAAATTGTCGTTCTCAGCTAAACGTTTGTCGAGCTTAACTCAGAGAAGAAACTCTGAGTTCATCGATCTGAGATCGACGATCGTCGAGCTAAGTTCAGCTATCGTCGAACGCTTTTTCTGACTCTTAGAAAACTACTTTCTCTGAAGGTCTTCTATCTCTAAGCCTTCTGAAGGTGAAAACCAATCTCTCTAGGTTTATTGACTTGACCTAGACCCTGATAAATACTTAATCCCCTAGACTATACATGTGGGTCATTTGAGAGTCCTAATAGTGAACCTAGCACAAATAAACCCTAAACAAGGTGGGATTCCAACAATCTCCCCCTATTTGGATGAGGTCACTATAAACAGCAGTAAAAGAAAAATCACAAAGCAAAAAAATTATAATATCTGGCAGAATTATAAAGTTTCAGCAAATATAAACAAGGTTGCCATCTGACATATTTACAACAAATAAAAGTTATGTCCAAAAATAGTACAAAAAACTGTCAAACTCTTTTGGATTTATCTTGAGAAGTCCCGGTTGAAGGTTTGGTGAAGATGATTTGTCTGTTGGGATCAGTAGCTTGTTGCTTTGTCATCTTCATATCTTCTGCTCCAAGAATTGTCACTGAAGCAGCTCTAGGTACAACTGCTTCTAGATGCAAAGACATATATGTATCAACATTAAAGAGATTTTGTAGCTGATATTTTTCTAGCTCTTTCTTCCTGTAAGAAGAAATAGTAGTATATTGAGAAATATCTTGTACTTCTTCTTTAGCTTTCCTAATTTGAGGATGACTTATAAGTTCTTTGAACCTGGCCATTCTATAATCTGGATCCATCTATGGATCATACACTGGAGATAAAGGCCTTTCAGGACTGGATTTCTGAATATCTTGAACTTTTTGCTGACTGCTTAGACTGACAGATTGTTGCTGCTGCAGCTTTCTGCTAGACTGAGTGTGAGATCTAGAGGGTTTTTAACGGCTGCTTTGAGTTGATCTGTATTGATGGGAGTGAGAAGTAGATCTTTGTTTTTAAGAAACATTTCCCGAGGATCCAGCAGTTGGAGGAGGAGGAGGACGAGTAGGACCTCTCCTGAATTGAGGTGGAGTAGGGTATCTCCTACTCTTCTTCCTGGCCTTCAGTTCATTTTTAGAGTATCTCATCCAATGTGGGGTATCTAGAGTGAGAGTTATGTTATGTAGAATATAATAAGGAGTATTAGCAGTTGGATTTGGATTTGGAGCAGCCTTTGGAGGAGCCTTCTTCTTTGCCTTTCTCTTCTTGGAATAGGTGACCTCAAAGTCATCAGAATCTTAATCATCATCAGAATGATTGCTGGATTATCATATAGAGCATGAATTTGTTTCAGCATATCATCTGTGACCATAGGGTGAGCCTGAGGCTATTTAGCTTGAACTTCTGATTTTTGAATATCTGATTTTGAAATATCTTGAGCCTGAGAACTGGTAATCTCTAGTTCCATATCTGCAAACATGATGTCATCAAGATATGGCATAGGAGATTCACACCAGCCAAATGATGGTGGAGAAAATACTTTTGACTCTGAAGGAATTGTTCTCTTTATACTATTTTCTTGAACTGCAAAGCTAGTCCTTATTTGTTGCAAAACTTCAGGACTAATAGGAGCTGTATACTTTACTATATTTGTAGAGTAATTTGCAGAAACTCGAGAAATACTATTATAGACTGTATCAAAAGAATGCAATGGATAAATAAGATCAACTGTGGGATTTATGTTGAAATCACCAACAGTGATTATTTTTATATCAACTGAATCTTCTTTAGAACAGATCATTTCAGTATCTTCATCAAGAATTTCAATAAGCTTTGCTGGAATTTCTTCTTCTGCTGCTGCTGCTAAAGATGGATCTACTTCATTGGACATCTCTCCCTGCATGGGTTCAGGAATTCCTGAAGCCATGCCCCTAGAGGAAGAAGGTCCAAAGGAGGAGGCAGAAGCAAGCTAGACAGAAAGGGTAGAAATAGACTCTACCATAGGAGCAACTGCATCAACAATGAGCTTTTGCAGGGTAGGAGTAATGAATTTTAGAAGATCTTGAGCAATGTCAGGGAAATTTAGATATAGTTGTTCAGGATTAGAGGTGGTATAGGGGGAAGTATGACCATAGTTTGAACTGATGGAGAATCCCGAAGAGATATCTGTAAGTGGAATGCTGGGTAAATGTAGTGGTGCATCTGATGGAGGGATATTTTGTATAGTGAATGATGTGGACTGTGTGTTGGGGATGATAGGAGTGGTTCTTGATGAGGAGAAGTGGATGTAATATCATCAAGATGAGATGGTAGAGGAGACTGAGGAGGTGGAGATGGTGTATCCTCATGAATCTGGATTGGTGATGGTGGTGGAGATGATGGTTGAAATGGTGAGACTGGAGGAATGGAAGTAGAAGGGGTTTCTTCAATAATAGTTGATGGTTATAGAAGAAGAGGTGAGGGAGGAGGAACAAGAGCTTCTTCTACGGTTAGAGAGGTGGCTGTTACAGCCCTGGTGTCCTCAGAAATTGTCCTGGAAGGTGAGGCCCTGAAGGGCTTGCAGATTGTCCTTTCCCACTTCACAAAGAGGACACCAATACAATTGGACTAGAGTACTCAATCATTATGCTCATAAGAAAGTCTGTAAAACTTGAAGTTATCTAACTTGTTTCTCAAAAAGAACATCCAAGTGAATCTAGAGAAATCATCTACAATAACTAAGGTATAAGATTTCCCTCCCAAGCTCTGTACAACAATGGGTCCAAAAAGATCCATATGTAGAAAGTACAGAATCCTGGGTGAATCACTCTTATTAATAGATTTAAAGCTATTTTTACTTTGCTTGCCTAATTGATAAGCCTTGCAGAGACTTTCCTTCTTGTAGGGGGCAGAAGGCAATCCTCTAGCAAGGTTGTCCCTAAATAATTTAGCAATGTTTTTAAAGTTAACATGCCCTAATATTTTATGTCATAAATTATTATTATTATTAATTTGATTGAACAAACAAATTTATGAACCGACTGACTTGAAATTAACTATATAAATATTTTTCTTGTCTAAGTCCAGTCAAAACAGTTTTGTTATCTACTGAAGTAATAATACAAGAAGATTGGTTAAAAATTACCTAATAACTTTCATCACATAACTGACTTATGGATATTAGGTTATGTTTTAGGCCACTCACATATACTACCTTCCTGAAGGTGACAGCTCCAACTCTGACATTCCCATAGCCTTCTGTTTGACCATAGTTGGAATCTTCAAATATCACCTTTGGTCCAAGCTTTGACTTGTAGTTGGTTAAGTTGTCCTTGTTTCCTGGCATATACTTTGAACACCCACTATCCAGGTATCACTGTTCCTCTATGGTAGGATAGTTCTTCACCTGCAAAATAATAGATTAGGTGTTCTTCACCAAGATAACCTTGGGACCTTGATTCTTTTCAAATTTAAAACTAGAAATATAAGAAAATTCTGGTTGACTCTTATATCCTAGAGGATGAAATCTCTTAGGTGAAATTATCCACTGGGTAAAGGGGTTAACAAATTCTCTTGGTTGATTAAAGTTTCTGAAATAATTTAAGATTTTGTAAAAGTTAATTAGGTTCGACGAATTCTGAAAAGTTCGTCAATCTATGTTAGACGAATAGGGATGAGTTCGTCGAACTCCGCTTAGAGAATGATAGTGTTCATTTTCTATGCCACAACTTCGTCGATCGCTGCTCGACGATCCATATTGATTTCATCGATCGCAGTTCGAAGAATAAGTATATGAAAAATCTATGTTCATAGTTCGTCGATCTGAGTTCGATGAACGGTATACATTTCGTCGATCTGGGTTCGATGAAAACTATTGAACATTATTTTTATTAAGGTTTTCTTTTTCTTTCTCTTTTCTTTAGGTTTTTGAGATACTTCAATTTGTTTGTTATTTTCATCTAATTTTTCTTTTCCTTTTTCACGTATAAATTTAACAGGGGTTGAAAGAATATTTTTCTTTAGAAGATGATGTTGGCTTGATAAAGCACATAATCCCAGTTTGCCATTAAGTCTGGCATTGACAGTACTTGTGATGTCCATCAATTTGATGTTTCTCCCATTCAGTGATTCTTCAAATTGCTTAGCCTTAATTAGTTCAGTTTTTAATGAAATGATTTGTTCAGAAAGTTATATCTAGTTCATCTTTTAATTTCATGTTTTCAGAAAATAAATTATCATATTCAATTAATTTGTCTCTGAGAAGTTTGTTTTTCTTCTCGGATTTAATTAAGTCATTGCACAGTAACTTAAATTCAGTTTTAAAATGTTCTGAAGTAAAATCAAAGGATTATATTACCTGATCCTCTTCTGACTCAGAATCATCAGCTTCTGATTCTTCAGCTTCTAATGGATTTCTTGATGCATTGATAGCGATCAAACAAATCTCTTTGTCTTTGGCCTCTTCTTCATCTTCACTGGAGCTGGAAGATGAAGATTCTGAGACTGAGTCACAACATGTCTCAGCAACAAAACCTCTCTCCTTCATTTTGTGTCTGTTGGAAGATAATCTGTTGGAGTGCTTCCTGGAGTTCTTCTCCTTCAGCTTGTCCTTTTTCTGCTTCTCTGGACACTCAGGTAGAATGTGTCAAGGCTTCCTGAAACCAAAGTAAACAATTTCCTTGGTAGGAGTTTTATCATACCTTCGTTTGTCTTCATTCCTTGTTGACCTTCTTCAGAAGTCTTTCTTAGCCATTTTGTAGAATCTCTTGGCTAATAGACTCATCAACTCTTCATTTGCTGTTAGTGCTTCTGATTCTTCAGATGTCTTAAATGCAATACTTTGCTCCTTCCTTCCCGAGGTAGAAGTCTTCTGTTCAGCAGCTTCCCTGGTCTTAATCAGCTACTCATAGGACTTGAGCTTGCCTAACAAAGACTCGGTAGAAATCTCATTTATGGTTCTGGTCTCCTTGATTGGCCAGATCCTAGAATCCTATGTGTTGGGGAAGCACATAAGGATTTTATCATTAATCTCTGTTAAGGAGATATTTGTTCATGCACGAAAACGGACAGGGAGTCGGGCACCACCAGCTAACTGTTCGAGCACCGAGGGAAGGAAGGGAAAAGAGGAGACTGTCGACTAGTCGGTTACTAGCGGTCGTAGCTAAAGGACCGAAAAAGAGGCTGCTGGCAGCGGCAACAGCAGAGTTCGCCTGCCGCGTCTTAAATGCCACTCCTGCGACGGGCTTTTCTTTATTTGAGGTGAGATACAGTTACATGAAGGAGAAAAAGAGGAAGCCGGCCGGACTGCAAGCCGCAAAACACTAGAATTGAGATCGCAGCTCTTAACAGGCGAGCTCCTGGATACAAGTCAGCGTGTCTTGGGGAGTGCACCCTCCCCCTATTTATAGGCTCGGGGGTCTGCCCAAGCGGGCAGGGATAAAGTTACCGGCTGCCCGGGGTACAAGAGAACCGGGCAGAGGTGAGGGGAAGCAAATGAGCAGAAAACGAGAAAGGAGGGAAGCCGCACGGCCTGGCGGATTCCTCCTGGCGTGCTGATGGTCTAGGTCCTGAGCCTTATTACTGAGCAGCGTCGGCGCTGGCGGTGGCCTGACATGGAGACCGCCCGGCTTCGGTGATGACCAGACGAGTTCATCTGAGATGCGACTATCCAACCAGGCCGCCCTATGGTGACCGTCCGAATCGAGAGACTTGGCGGCTAGAACACCCAGGCCGCCCGGTCTGGAAAGCTGCGCGAACAGGTCGTGGATTCCGGGCTTAACATAATCCCCGCACATTTTTAAGTTTCCAAAAACTTCGAAAATGTAGAACTAACCCGGAGACCGCGACTGCCTTATCAGCGTCTATAAAATCCCCTGGCCCTTGACATTCTTCAAGATCTCTGCCAAGCCACGGGTCGCTACTCGCCACTTGCGGTCAGAATCTTTCAAGCCGACGCGGATGAAAGTCCACCTAGTGTCAACTATGTTCACCTATGGGGGGGGAATAGGTGACGTGCAGCGTTTTTGCGGAATTTAAATTGTACCTGCACACGAAAATAAAGCAACACAGCACAACAGAGTACACAAGCTATTTATAGTGGTTCCCCGACTTGGGTACATCCACTTCCCCCCCTTCGACCTATCTCCCAACACGGGACGACTCGGTCACTTCTCCAATAGGATTGAAATCCAATCTTTGCACTATTGGAAGGAACCCTTCCACACGTAGGAGTCAACACTCTCACAACACGGGTTGCACCTAACCCTTACAACACGGAACAAACGTTCCTTTACAACAAAAGTAAACTAGAATGTACAAGAGATACAAACTACGTTTGGAGACTAAGGTGTCCCTCTTCGTTGACGACGTGTTCTTGAAGTCCACAAAGAGTCCACAACCCTAGATATCTCTTGGAGAGGATCTCCCCGGAACCGGCGGCGACAAGATGGGTGGCGGCAAGGTTCACGGGATCGGCGGCGACGACGATGTGCGGCTGCTGTACTTTAGAGATCCAAACTTCGTAGCGAAGCTAGCTAGGTCTACCAACGGTCACACTGGGATCAATCGTCTCGATCGATTCGGATGGGGAAGATTTTCCCGATCTACAAATCGAGAGACAAGAGATCTCCGGTTAGACACGTGAGACTCTAAGCTTGGCTAGGCTTCTGTCGCAGGAGGATCTGGGCGAAACCACGATCAACCGGCGAACAACTTGGCGCGAGCGGCGGCGGCGGCGGCGGAGCGGAAACGGCGATCTAGGTCACGTCGCGGCTCGCGTATTTCTTTTCTTTTTCGCTTCTTCTACTGTTCAAAAATACTCGTGTATTTATACACACGTATACTCCTAAATGACCATTGTGGGTCCCACCTGAAGGAAACCCTAGTTCCGGTTCAGCACAGTCCCAGTGGCAGAATCCGGTCCAGGAGCTTCCAGAGAAATTGTCAAGTCAAAATCGGCGAGAATCGAAAGTGATTCTCGACGAATCGGCGAGAATCAGTTAGTGATTCTCGACGATTCGTCAAGAATCACTAGTGATTCTCGCCGAATCACTTGTTGATTCTCAATGAATGTTACTTGGCCATGATCTGCTTCGACGATGGGTTCGGCGAGAATCACTAGTGATTCTCGCCGAATCTTACTTGGCACCGTTTTGAGGTAGCCGGATAGAGTCGGCGAGAATCACTAATGATTCTCGACGATTCGGCGAGAATTACTAGTGATTCTCGCCGAATTGGCGAGAATCACTTGGTGATTCTCGTCGAATTATACTTGGACGAATTTTCGTCTTTCCACCCAAGAGCTGCTCCTTGACCCATCCTTGCTCCTTGTCTGCTCTTGCATAAACACGGCCCTGTACTTGAAGTAAGTGCACTCCAATAGAGAGAGTACACGTAGGCCAACACACTGATCTGCCCAATGAGGGATTACGTCGTGCAGACCCGTGTATATTGACCTACTGCACCCTGACATTGGTGTGCACTTAGCGTGGAATAACTGCAAGCACAACTTGAGAGGTTTCATCAAATACATTGTGAATTCATCTTAGCTT
This sequence comes from Platanthera guangdongensis, assembly GCA_039583875.1. Lineage (NCBI taxonomy): Eukaryota > Viridiplantae > Streptophyta > Magnoliopsida > Asparagales > Orchidaceae > Platanthera > Platanthera guangdongensis. Next base: position 69,271,749 of record CM077164.1, read on the forward strand.
GACAGGTGGCTTCCTCAAATCCAGGTAATTGTGGATACAATACACAACAATCTCCCCCTATTTGACGAAGCCAAAACCCTACTAGCTAAGATGAATAACACCAACCAGATAATATAAACAACATTCAGAATTTAAATATGCAGCACAAGAGAATATAAGCAAACAGATCAAGACTTGAGTCATTCACAAATTCAAATACATATACAAATATATATATATATATATATATATATATATATATATATATATATATATATATATATATATATATATATATATCTCAGAATTGTTCATATAAAAACAATAAACGTTAATTGTTCTTAAGAGAGAATGACAGGCTATAAGTTTTTGACTACTTTTCTTTGGCTAAGTCATCCTTGAGTTTTTGAGCCAAATACTTCTTTCTTTGCCTCTCCATATACTCTTTGGGCTTCGGATAATATCTGGGAGGAGGAGCTTTATCTGCCGCCGTGTTGGTCCTGAAGAAGATGTTTCGTTTCGCTTCATACGTCTTGTGCATTTCCCACTCATACTGGCTGTATACTTCGTTTCGATTGATTTCTCCTTTTTCTTGTAGCCAGAAGGTGTCCAAGATGATATTCTTTGAAACTGGACTCCACTTTTCATTTCTTACTTCCTCCTCACTCAGTCGAATTCTCTTTTCAGCTTGTGTCTCCTTGGAGGTCCCTTCTTGAGCTTTTCTCTTCCCCCTGGCTTTTGCTAGGGCCACTTGGTCAAACATGCTCATCAGTTTTGCTTTGGAAATAGCCCTAGCATCATCTTCACTCATGGGAACTTCTGCAGCACGTACTCCCTCAGCAGCCGTATAAGTCTCAGGAGCATGAATACCCGCAGAATTTTCAGGCAAAACGATGCCTAACGCCTGTTGGAGCATCCACCAGCAACTGTCATAGACATATTTGTTTGACTGTTCAAAGTTGTTGATCATGACTTCCCGAAGCTCAGCCATCTTAGCTATATAGTTTTTCTCCCCCTTTTTGGCTTCGACTGCGATAGAGTTTGCATAGGAGTGCAGTGAGTCATCAATATGCTTTGTCGTCCTGGAGAATTCAGTGACCAATGCTTGTTGATTGGCGTTGAGAGTTACCATATTACCGTCAAACTTTTGAATGTTGTTTGCTACAACATGAGCATTCTGATTCACTACGGCTAGCATATCAGTGTTCTTTTTCAACCCAGCCATAAGAAGAGTAACAGCTTGGCCGGCCGCTGTATACTTATCTTCAAATTTCTTTTCCATCATGTCAAGTTTATGATTGATCTCCACCATGTTCTTGAGCATGAGATTTTCAGATTTCTTAATCCTTTCCAACATTTTATTCTGAGTTGTCTCAAAAGAAGCTTTAAGCTCATCCACTATGCCCTGAATGATATTCACGGTGTGAGTGGCTATATCATCTCGTAGGGGAATATTCTGAGGCACTTCTTGGCCTTGCACTTCATCAGATGCACCTGTAGAGCTGGACAGGAGCACAGTCCCTAATGGAGGAATACTTGCAGCATCTGCAGATTTCTCGGACTCCCCCTCCACTCGTGCACCAATGTTCTCAGGAACGATCTCAGGTGCGTGCTTGTCAGATGGAGGTTCAATGATATCCCGAGTCTCCACTGCGTCCTGTCCCTCAGTTCCGTCTTCCTCACCTTCCTCACCTTCAGCATCCAGAAGATCATTTTCATCAGCATCATCTTCCAACTCTTCGTCAGCAGTCTCCTGTACAGCAGCTTCGGCTCCTTGATCGTTCAGGTTCAGGGCCTCCTCATTCTCCGGCACAGTTTCACTTTCTTCTTGTATATTTGCCACTACATCTCTGGCTATCTGGGAGATGTCAGATACTATATCAGCATGAGTGGGTAGAGGCTCCCCCTCAATTCCTGCAGTCAAAGCATCAGGAATTTCACTGGGGATTACTGCTGGAGATACGTCTTGTTCTTCTTCCACGGCAGCCTGCCCAATTCGCCTCTCCCATCTGTCAAAAACACTCGAGTCCATTTTCTTTAAGTAATGTATAGGAATACCTTTACTCATGTCATATTTATCTCCATTCAGCTGATTGAGATACAGACTAATGATTCGGCCGAAACTCGGAGATCTCAGGGTGTCCTTTATCTTCTCAAAGAGCAATGCCCCCCAGTTGAATCTTTTTTGGCCGATAATTGCCACCAGGATGTTGAACATATCCGCAGAGATATGGTCATGAGAGCCCGGCTTGCAGATGAGTACCTTTCCAACTATTGTCTGACAGAAGCCTTCCATTCTTCATTCATATCCTTGCGCTTTATCGACTGAGTTCCTCGTGGGAGACCACAGAATAAGAGAGTCCTTGGTTTTGTCTTCTTCCTCAAGATAGTCCTCGTGCTCTGAGCTAGAGAGCTGCAGGAAGTGGGTTAGCTTGTTTGCAGACATCTTGATTGTTGCCCCTGCCACCTTGCTCTTAATAAGAGAGTCTTCATTTCGGAGTCTGGCGGTAGCGAAGAACTCCAGCACCTCTTTGTCCAAGATTTTACACGGGTGCTCCAGTACGAATGAGAGCCCAGCCTCTTCCAGCATAAGAATGATGTTTCTGAATTTGTCAGAGGCATGAGAGAACCCTGTGCGAACCAGCTCGCATCCAGTGACCAACCCAGCGGTTGTCCTTGGAGCCATTGCAGATCTAGGGAGAGAAGCCCTACTCTACGCTTAATCAAAAATCAAAAAGGAAGCGACACTAGTGATCAAGTCCAAGTAAGGGTGAGGGGGTGGTTACCTAAAGGTGTAGACGGTGAGTTAGTTCGATGAAGACGAGGGACACCCGATGAGTGTACGCGGAGAATTTCCTGGAAGGAAGAATCGAAACCGGGAGAGATCGTCGGAGAGAACCTTGCGGGAAACCTTCGGTTAATCTTGCGGGATTCGGAGAGTTTCCGGTGGGATTCGGCGGGAGACCTTTGATGGAGACCGATTCGGCGAGAGTCTTGCGGGAGTCGGCGAGTTTCCTGCGGAGAAGGAGTCGATTCTGCGAGCTTCCCTTGCGGCGCGTTTCCCCTGCGGAGAGAGTCGGCGAGTTTTCCTGCGGAGAGCGTCCTTCGGCGGGATTCCTATGGAATGTGAAGAGTCGGCGGGAATGGGATTCTCCTTAAATGTGATTCTCCTTAAAGCCAAGCTCGACGAGTTAAATGGGATTTTAACGGGTCTACCAGTGGATTTAAAAATGTATCAAACTTTCCCCTCTGATACCAATTTTAACGGGTTTCCGGCTTTTCCATATAAGTTAATTTAAAAATCTTCTAAATATGTTAATACTTCTTAAAGCCACTATTTGGGGTTTGAACCGGCTTTTCCATACATTTCTTGATGGCAATCTTCGCTAGTTTTTAGTGAATTAATTTAAGCCTGTAGATGTTAGATCTCGAGTCTACCAGTGGAATTTCCGATAAGTCGTCATTGTTGTATCTATGGTTTATGTTTACCGTGTTAACATATCCTTAGATGTACGCACATATAAGTGTAAGTATAAGTATAAATATATACATATATATATATATATATGTAAATGTGGATACAATATGACTCAAGTCCTGGAACTGATCAAAAGTACCTGGGATTTTGAGAGTCATCATTTAGTCCCTCAGGTAGAACATTTTAGGAGCTCAATGTGAGTATGCCCAAGTAGATATCACATCTGTTATTCCATACGCTTGTGCCAGTTTAGTCTTGAGCCCTCTACAGTCTAGTTCCCCTCATAGTTACGGGAACCTAGACTACCCTGCAAGAAAGAATTACTTTACCTTAGGAACCCAAATCATATTGGGTCCTAGGTTCCTGTTAGCATAAGCACTCAACTGCCTTCCTTCAGAAAACCTGTCAGGAAGACTACCTCTGCCCAGAAAATGTGGATAGGCCCTTGCCCTTGACACAGAGGGGTTGTGCCAACAGTCGATGGCAAAGTGTCCCACATTGCCACAGCACCAACACGGGTGAATGTTGTATCGCCGTTTCTGACCTGATCTAGTGACTGAGGTAGTCAAGGTCCTAGGTCTAAATGGGATAGGGCATGATCTCCTCACAAAAGTTCCTCTTCCACCGTGACATGTGGAAGGGTGGAAGGAATGCATGTTGCGAGCGTCATGAGGCCGGGGAGGTGGTGCCTTCCTTTCAGGCATCCCCCTTCCTGAGGCCCCATGAAAACTTACACCATGACTTCTAACCTCCCTGTCCTGTGTCCTTGGGAGGTGAGAAGTGTTCTGTGAGCTGGGACATGCAGATTCACACCGAGTTGAGGCAGTGGCAGTGAATACAAAGGGCTCAGAATGAGCCTTAGGTATTCTATCATGGGTGGCCACGACGGCCCTTGCACTACGGGTGTCTCCACATGAGGACAGATCACCCTTGCAGTGACCACGATTATTCCTGTGGTCATACCTGAAGGCATGATGAGTTGCCTTCCTGCTTGGGGTGGGGGGTCGAAATACCGTTTCCCCATTTCTCCACGAATTGATAATCTGGGAGATCCACCCATTTTCTTGCTTTCTCTTTATAGCATCAACCTTGGAAAAGTTTGATACTATTCTTTTCTCATTCTCTAGACAACTCTCTAGAGCTGAGATTTTAGAGTCCTTGACCTTGTTGGATGCCAATTGGAGAACCAACAAGATCTTCAGTCGAGCAATCTCTTGAGCTTGCTCCTCAGCAAGTAGGTTGCTTGTCTGAAGGGCTCTCTTCAGAGAATCAGAATTTTCTGGAGGAAAGCAGTTCCTGTCTTCAGAAACTTCAAGAGAGACGGGGCAGGATGAAGAAGTTACCTGCTCTTCAGTGTTATTGTCATTAGAGCCAGTGACCATTGTGTCATCCTCATCAGAGCTGCTTTCCTCACTGGCCTCTTCAGTCTCTGACACGGACAATGGAGCTCTGATGCTTGTCCGATAGATCCTTGCCTTCATCTTCAGAGGCGAGGACCCCCACATAGGCTTCATCCTCTGGTTGACAGCAGATTCCAGCTTTCTCTGACCCCCCCATCAGCTCTGAGATCATCACCCACATAGATTTAGCCGACCCACATTTTTCCAATCTAGAGCGAGAAGCTCCAGACCAGATATCCATGATAATTTGACGAATCCTCTTGTCCAAATTAAATAATGAAAGTTCCATTTCCGACATCTCAGCAATGCACTTGGGCACTTGGATTCCAGAGTCGGAGGTCTTCATAGGAATAAAAGGACCCTCTTCCAGGATGAAAGATGCTCGAGGATCGATAGCATCCAAGTGATACGACACTCTCATCCTCCAGACGGGGTAATACTCCTTTGTGCATGTGGGGAGTCTTAGTGGCGATATCTCATGATCCAGCTCCATGCTTCTGACACTGGTGGCAGGATTCAACTCAAGGTGTAAACCTTTTTGATGAGTAACCTCGCTCTGATACCACTTGAAAGTCCACCTAGTGTCAACTATGTTCACCTATGGGGGGGGGAATAGGTGACGTGCAGCATTTTTGAGGAATTTAAATTGTACCTGCACACGAAAATAAAGCAACACAGCACAACAGAGTACACAAGCTATTTATAGTGGTTCCCCGACTTGGGTACATCCACTTCCCCCCTTCGACCTATCTCCCAACACGGGACGACTCGGTCACTTCTCCAACAGGATTGAAATCCAATCCTTGCACTATCGGAAGGAACCCTTCCACACGTAGGAGTCAACACTCCCACAACACGGGTTGCACCCAACCCTTACAACACGGAACAAACGTTCCTTTACAACAAAAGTAAACTAGAATGTACAAGAGATACAAACTACGTTTGGAGACTAAGGTGTCCCTCTTCGTTGACGACGTGTTCTTGAAGTCCACAAAGAGTCCACATCCCTAGATCTCTCTTGGAGAGGATCTCCCCAGAACCGACGCGATGGGCGGCGGCAAGGTTCACGGGATCTGGCGGCGACGACGATGTGCGGCTGCTGTACGTTTAGAGATCCAAACTTCGTAGCGAAGCTAGCTAGGTCTACCAACGGTCACACTGGGATCAATCGTCTCGATCGATTCGGATGGGGAAGATTTTCCCGATCTACAAATCGAGAGACAAGAGATCTCCGGTTAGACACGTGAGACTCTAAGCTTGGCTAGGCTTCTGTCGCAGGAGGATCTGGGCGAAACCACGATCAACCGGCGAACAACTTGGCGCGAGCGGCGGCGGCGGCGGCGGAGCGGAAACGGCGATCTAGGTCACGTCGCGGCTCGCGTATTTCTTTTCTTCTTCGCTTCTTCTACTGTTCAAAAATACCCGTGTATTTATACACACACATACTCCTAAATGACTGTTGTGGGTCCCACCTGAAGGAAACCCTAGTTCTGGTTCAGCACAGTCCCAGCGGCAAAATCCGGTCCAGCAGCTTCCAGAGAAATTGCCAAGTCAAAATCGGCGAGAATCGAAAGTGATTCTCGACGAATCGGCGAGAATCAGTTAGTGATTCTCGACGATTCGTCGAGAAGTGATTCTCGCCGAATCACTTGTTGATTCTCAACGAATGTTACTTGGCCATGATCTGCTTCGACGATGGGTTCGGCGAGAATCACTAGTGATTCTCGCCGAATCTTACTTGGCACCATTTTGAGGTAGCCGGATAGAGTCGGCGAGAATCACTAATGATTCTCGACGATTCTGTGAGAATCACTAGTGATTCTCGCCGAATCGGCGAGAATCACTTGGTGATTCTCGTCGAATTATACTTGGACGAATTTTCGTCTTTCCACCCAAGAGCTGCTCCTTGACCCATCCTTGCTCCTTGTCTGCTCTTGCATAAACACGACCCTGTACTTGAAGAAAGTGCACTCCAATAGAGAGAGTACACGTAGGCCAACACACTGATCTGCCCAACGAGGGATTACGTCGTGCAGACCAGTGTATATTGACCTACTGCACCCTGACATTGGTGTGCACTTGGCGTGGAATAACTGCAAGCACAACTTGAGAGGTTTCATCAAATACATTGTGAATTCATCTTAGCTTGACAGGTGGCTTCCTCAAATTCAGGTAATTGTGGATACAATACCCAACAACGGACATTCACAAGATGGATGTCATGTCATTGTTGTTAGCCCGTGACAAGAAATCGACTGAAAAGGAGAAAAGCCGGAGCCAGAAACCAGATGACTCTGACCGTCAGCCTGCGAAGAAGATTGGGAAGCCGGTTACTCTAGTGGCTTCTGGATCTGAAAAGAGGACGACGAAGACCGTCGGCGAATCATCACAGGCCGCAACCATTCCTGAAGTGGTTTCGAAGATTGCTCCACCACAAACTGGAACTGCCAAATCCTTCGATATGACTTTCTCTCCATCGGGCGAACCGCACTTAAAAATAGGTGAGACGGAGGAGAAAAGTGTTGAATCTGGCAAGCCGCGCGAATTGCGGGCCAAGGTCGACCTAGTCGTTGTGGACGACAACGAGCCGGAGAAGGCGCTGGAGACCGGATAGATTTTGGCTGAACAGAGCAAATAGAAAGAAATGGTGTTCGGCTCCTTGAAACGGCAGAAGCAACGGAGCAAGACCCTTGAGGAAAGGATGAAGAGAAAGATGAGGACGATGCAGGCCGGAAACCAGAATATTTTCGTAAAGACCGGCGCGGACAGTCTTCAACATAGGCCGCATGAGAAGGAAATACCTGAGAGTCCGTCCACACCAGATTTCAAGCCGAATGAGCCGGAGGATGTATCCGTGGCTAGCGAGACGCTTAGCGACCTCCTCAGGCTCATGGAGACCCTCGAGCAGCAAGATGCGCTACTGTCGACTCCAGCGACCTCTGAGGAAGTTGACTGCCCCGAAGTCGAGATCACTAGGGAGAAGCGTGGCGACCCAGCTTCAACGGCTTTTGAAGGAGTCGAGAAACTGAAGCTTCGAGATAAGATGGAGGAGATGAAGAATCTGATCGTCGAGAAGCCGGTGGCGACCACACTTCCATTGCTGCAAGGTAAACACCGGGAAGTTAGGCGAATTTTTAACTTCTACAAGTCGCGGTCAAGGAAGAAGGGGGCGAATATAATATTAAATCCGCCGGCCAGCTTTTTCCTGGCCACAGCTCAACTAAAAGGCCGAGCTAAAGAAGTCGAGCGGCTATGGAAAGAAAAGCTAAAGAGGATAGATCCCGAATGATTAAGGCGGCCAGTGTTTAGAAACCATACCGCGGCCTCTGAAGGAGATAAAAAATAAAAGTGGCGGTTTTATCCTACCGATTTCCTTGCAAAAAGGTCGAAATTATGCGGGTGAACCTGACTGCGGTTTATCTTCTGCAGTTGAATCCGAGACCGCGATGAAACCGGGCGATTTAACATCACTTTTGTCTATGCCGCCGCCGCCTCCGCCAAGTGTTCGCGAGAAAGAGACGGTTGACTTCCCGAAGGAGGTCGACACATTACAAGCGGGTTTGAACACGCACACCGAAGCTCTGCGAGTTAAGGACGAAGAAAATCGGGTTGCCCAGGAGGCCGCCGAGAAAAGGATCCAAGAGTTGCAAACTATCCTGGAGCGAGAGACCACAAGGCTGCAGTCCGCGCTGGAGCAGGAGACCATAAAGTTGAAGTCCGCGCTGGAGCAAGAGCCACGCTGGAGGCCGCTGAGAATAATATTGCAGAGATGCAGGTCCCCTTGGAGCAGGAGAGGGCAGAAAAGTATTTGCTGATGGCGAGACGACTAGAAGGAGACAGAGAAGAGATTTCACATCTTGAGGACGGCCAAGATGAAGATCAGCTTGTGGAGACCGGCGGAGAACACCGGCCTGCACTGCCGACTTCTGGAAAGTTGCTGGTTACTGGCCGCCCGGCCTCTGGTGAGACTTCGAATCCACCGGAGGCCGCGGCGCCCTGGCAGGCCGCAGTTGCAAGCGGTCTGGGGGTTCAGGCGATTCCAATGATCCCATTTACGAGAGTAGAATGCGACACTGCACGGGTTCATCGGGCTCTGCACTCGCTTCATAATCTGGTTAGCCAGGTGTACGTTGTGATTGTACAAACCGGTGAACAGGCCGCGCGCATAGGACGAGATAGACTGGACGGCGATAAGCAAGGCTGAGCGACTTGAGCGATCTAAGTCGCGCGAACAATTGAATATTATGTTGTAATATATTTTCTCTGCTGGATGTTGGACAATTTGGTTGTTGTAAACTGTTGTATTTTTACTCTGTTGTGAACAGTTTGCGGCGTATGCGGTTTGTATTTATGATCACCATGCCTGTGTTTTATTCTGAAAGTCTAAGTATAGGAAAGTAGCCGTGCGGTCTGGCGAACAGAACGCCTGGCTTGAAAGTTTGATATCCACATAATTTGCCATGAAATTATTCTAAGTGCAGGGATATAGCCGTGCGGACTGATGAACCAAACTGCGGCTTAGTCGTTGCACTGATCTGTATTTCCTACAGGTTTAGGTAGAGCGGCATGACGGCTAGCTGCGATTTGACGTTGAGTACTGTACCTCCACTGGTTTTCTATAAATAGAGCCGACCCCGGAGATTTCACCACAAGACAGAAAGGATGCAGGCTAAGTCCAAGTCGTTGCGGCCTGACAAGGCCTCTGCGGTTAGGACTGAAGCGGCCTCCGCATTCCACTCCGCAGACCATAAAAAATACCGGCTTACAAAAGCCGAGTTAGACGATTTTGTAGAGAAACACATGAAGGGAAGCCCGCTGGTCGCACGGCTTCCGCTGCAGGACGAGCGGATTAATACATCCAACGCAAATCAGATTGCCATCCCCATCGACAACTTTGACTGCGGTTTCCTCTTTCCGGTCATGATGGAGGTCATGGCGGTCTTTGAACATTATGGCGTTGTGCCAGGACAAGTGCCACCAAACTCGATAGCCGTCATATACAGCTTCATCTCATACTTAAGGTCGGAAAGAGTCTGATTCTCTATGAGGCTGTTCCGGGAATGCTTCTCAGTGAGGTCTATCCCGGACTCCGGGACAAGGATCTTCCGGGGGCACTTGTACTTCGGCTGCAAGGGGCTGAAGATCGTCAACCTGGTGAACAAGATCTCCAACTGGTCGGAGCGGTTTCTCATCTTTGAGGGAAACCTGGGGTTGCTGCCAGTCAACCCGCAAATCCGCGAAGAGGCCGCCTTCGGCATCGGCGGCTTGGATGGCGTGGAGAAGGAAATCTACAGATTCTTCAAGGGGGAGTGGCTTGATGTAAACCATTACATCCCGCTGCTGCCGTACTTAGAAGGAGTTGAAGCAGAAGATAGTAAGCTCCAAACTGGCCGAACTGAACTCTTAGTCGTGCGACCTATGAACTGACTTTGTCTTTCTCTTTGCAGGTGCTGTGGCGGTCCCACAGAATAAGCCGTAGACGCCTGGCATCCTGACTCTCACCCAAAGAGAGAAGCGAGCCAGGCTAGACAAGCCGCCACGGGCTGTGGAGGAGGAGGAGTCGACCTCCTCCGGTGCGTTTATGCTGCAGGGAACGGGCAGCGGCCTGAAGGACGTCAATGGCAACCCGGCTGTGTTGTGGATTCCGGATGGCGAGTCCGTGACGGTCTCCACCGCCCTCCCTTACTGGGGGAGGGAAGAAGTAACCCGCCATGCGAACGTGGTTGGCGCTGCGCTGTATGGCAAGCGCAACCTGAAGGAGCTACGCCGAGTTCCCGCAGATGACCTGTCGCGGCTAGCCGCTCAAGTTGGGGCAAGGAGCTTCGTGACAGGCCACTTCATGGGCCTTGCCTACAAGCAGTTAATGAAAGAGAAGAGCGGCCTGGAGAGGCGGTTAGAGGAATAAGAGGAAGAAAACAAGCGACTGAAAGAAAGGGAGGCGGTAAGTCATCACCCGATACTCATGCGGTAAAATTTTTGAAACCGGGAGGTCTTACCTTTACTTCTTTTGCAGGCAATGTATGACCCGACCAACCGCACCTTCCAGGACCGCGTCTTCCCGCAGGTCATCCAGGGGATTGATGGAGCACTTAACCGCCTCCGAGACCTTGGCGGCTTGGCGGCCGGCTTTCACCGACTTCACCTGTGCTGACATTTACCCCACCATGAAAAAGAAGATGGCCGCCATCTACAGGGCGATCAAAGGCAAAGGTAAGGTCGGCGAGGAAGATGGCGAAGAGGAGGAAGACGAGGAGGAAGAGGGTGGCCAGGAAAGCCGGAGCGGAGGCGCATCGTCTGAGTTCGGTGGTCAAGCATCCGAGACCGCGCGGATAGATTCGGTGACTTCTAGCGGTTCAGGCGGCTTGGCGGCTAGCAGCAGCGGGTACTCTGAATCCTCCGTCGACATCGATGATGACGGTGATTCACGTTCTCCTACTGCTAAAAAACTCAAGCCGGCCGATTAGGACCTTTTTAATTCTTTACTTGTATTTTGATCTTTTTGGTAAATCGGCGGTATTATTTTTTTGTAAACCGCGCGATTAACGTTTTGTAACATTCAATGAAATAGGAAAAGGAATGAAGGAAAATTTCACCTTTGACTTGTCTCTTACTTTACATCTCATTTTTCTTACTTGTTCAAAGCCGAGCGGTCTCAGTATAACTTCCGATTTAATAGACAGTTAACATATAAACTGGTCTGACGCCAAACTGCGAATTCAATGAAGTTACCCGAAAGAGAGATAGATATCCTTGCGGCTTATTTCGGAATGCACATCCACAATAAGCAGTGCGGCTAACAGTTTAAACTGCCATTTGCCTTAATGAAGTAATCAAGGTTATCCGCTGGGAAGAGGGAAATGATCGCGGCTTACTTGTACATAAATTACGACCAATAAGCCGCGCGGCCACTCTTCTTAGTCGCCAAAAAACCATGACATTGAAGTATAAGATTTCGGCCAGGGCGAACTCTGATACAAATTGCCCTTTTAATGAAAGAGACAAGAATAGAGAAATATTCTGCGGCTTCTGATAATACAGGCCGACAATAGGCACAAGGAAGCCGAATAATTTTGTGATGACAGGTCGCTGATCGACTAGTATAATTAATAGCATATAAGTCGGCAGACTAAGGTCAAGAATTATCTGCCAGAAATAGGTCGGCCGACTTCCTGTCCATATGAATAACAAACCGGCAATTGGCACATGGAAGCCAAATAATTTAAGTCGGAATCAGTAACCGTGCGTCCTGTGTATTGAATGATATAAATTTGCACAGGCCGCTTAATAAAGCCGCGAGATAGCAGATAGGCTTGTGTTGTCCTACAAGAATAGATGGAGCTATGCGCTTATGTGTCGATGTGGGCAGGTGCGTGTGGTAGTACTTTCCTCACAAGGAACACATAAGCGGGATTAAAATTCTTAATATCCGCGACCGATGTCAAGCGGGACAAGTACGCAATGTCTACGACGAAGGTCGAGCGGGACAAGTACGTCATGTCTGCGACTGATGTCAAGCGGAATTTCCACTACACATCTGCGAATGTTGTCAAGCAGGATGTGGAGGGCTTAAGAATTCAAAGGGCCTTTTGCCCCTATATGTATGCATGTTAGCATTATAAGTAAAGCTAAGAAATAAGCATTAAATGAAAGGTAATGCTTGTTTGATGTTAAGGATGTGGCAAAAGGATATATGTTTTGTACAACCCCGTATTCGCCCCTGTATAGTTTTAAGCTTTTGAGAGATTTTGCACTCTCGGTGGCCAATTTTGGCCCTGGCTTGGAAACATACTAGTAGGGGGAGGAAAAATCTACCTCCCCCAGTGGCCCTCTTTTGAGGGGCGGGTGCGCCAAGTTGGCTAACACCAGCCCCCGTCCCGATAGGTGCTTGGCGACCTGGTGGGGCGAGACCGGCCGGGGGCCGGGGTCTCGCCCATGCTCCTTCTAGCCTGGCGGCCTGGTGGGGCGAGACCGGCCTGGGGCCGGGGTCTCTCCCCTGCTCCTTCCAGCCTGGCGGCCAGGTGGGGCGAGACCGGCCGGGGGCCGGGGTCTCGCCCCTGCTCCTTCTAGCCTGGCGGCCTGGTGGGGCGAGACCGGCCGGGGGCCGGGGTCTCGCCCCTGCTCCTTCTAGCCTGGCGGCCTGGTGGGGCGAGACCGGCCGGGGGCCGGGGTCTCGCCCCTGCTCCTTCTAGCCTGGCGGCCTGGTGGGGTGAGACCGGCCGGGGGCCGGGGTCTCGCCCCTGCTCCTTCTAGCCTGGCGGCCTGGTGGGGCGAGACCGGCCGGGGGCCGGGGTCTCGCCCCTGCTCCTTCTAGCCTGGCGGCCTGGTGGGGCGAGACCGGCCGGGGGCCGGGGTCTCGCCCCTGCTCCTTCTAGCCTGGCGGCCTGGTGGGGCGAGACCGGCCGGGGGCCGGGGTCTCGCCCCTGCTCCTTCTAGCCTGGCGGCCTGGTGGGGCGAGACCGGCCGGGGGCCGGGGTCTCGCCCCTGCCCCTTCTAGCCTGGCGGCCTGGTGGGGCGAGACCGGTCGGGGGCCGGGGTCTCGCCCCTGCCCCTTCTAGCTTGGCGGCCTGGCGGGGCGAGACCGGTCAGAGGTCGCGGTCTCACCCTTGCCCCCCTGCAGTTTTACCTTCTTGCCCTCGGGGGGAATTCCCCCTTTACCCCCCGACGTGGTTGTTCTCTATTGGCCCGAGGCCTTTTGGCCATAGGGGTATTTTGGTCATTTTACCCCCAGGACTTGGAAAAACTATAAATAGACCCCCTTGGGTGCCTTGGAGAGGATCTTTTTCTTAGCTTCCACCTCCCTTAGCTTCTTCTTGGTAGAGTGGAGAGAGCTCTCCAAGGAGCCTAGCCTAGCCCTTTGGTAAGGGAGGGGAAGAGCTCAGGTAGCCTTCCGGGTGTGAGGTGGGACCTCCGTGCTAGAGCCGAGGGTCTGTTCATAGTCTTCTAAGTCTCCGGTCCGTGACGTTCTCTCGAGTGTAGTAGGTGTGAGGTCACCACTTTCAGGGACCCCGAACTCCACAGAGGTCAATTTTGTCTTCAACATGTTTGAAGCTTGACTATGCCCCATTAATACCAATTGACAAGGGGAATTTATATATTATTCTGATCATAAGCATTTTTATCATATAGAGAAAAAGAAATCCCTGCTTGAACTATCGAGTAAGACATGGAAGAATGCCTTAGAAAATTACTGAATGACATAGTCTTGCAACTTTCCAGCTCTTGCAAGTTGATTAGCTAACTCCCGGAGAGCTATGCAACCTTCTGCTAGATGACCAACATCTTTATGATAATTGTAAAAAAGCTCCTCATGCCGATATTTGATTTTAGATTTCAAACGTCGAGGCTTTTTGAACTCAAGCATTCCTTGAAGGATTATCAGAAGATCTTCCATAGGAATTTTGAATTTAACATATTTATCTGCATCTTTTTTACGCTATGGAGTTTTCGGACGCGAAGATGTGACTGGATGTACTTTCACAAACTCGGATAATCCGTTCTGTTGAAGAGACAATATAGTTCTATCCTGAGGAAGAGGAGGAGATTTGCAATATTTAACTTGTGAAACATTTTGAGAAGAAATGAATTGTTGATCAGCAAAGGTCCCTTGAGATTGTTTAGCCATCTGATTCGGAAACAAGATATAACCTTTATTTGCTTCTTTGCCTATTATGAACTTATTAACAATATCAATAAGATCTCCATAAGTTTTGGGGTACTTTGTGGTGAGCTTAAATTTCATAGGGCCTTCTCGAAGTCCGTTTATGAAAGCATGTAAGTAATAATCTTGATGGATGCTACAAACATCCAGAACTTCCTTTTGGAACCGGTCAACAAAATCTGGATTAGTCTCGTCAATTCCTTGCTTGATTCGGAAGAGAGCTCCAACGTCTCTTCTCCGCTTCCTGTAAATAGTGAACCTTGAAATAAATTGACTTTGAAGATCTTTAAAACTAGTTACCGATCGAGGTGGCAGACTATAGAACCATTCCCTTGCAATATCGCCAAAAGATATAACAAGGAGTTTGCATTTTATTCCATTTTACACGTTTCTTAGTGAAATAGCTGATTCAAAGGCTTGCAAATGAGAAAACGGATCATCACATCCGGAATACTCCGGGAGATGCAGTACTCTGAAATCATCGGAGATAGTATCCCACCGAATACGATCAATGAATGGAGAAGGGGCCTCTTCTTCTTCCTTATAAGGAGGTTCATTTGCAACAGATTTTGGTGCATGCTCAACACAATTTGCAGAAAATTTATTATCATGGCCAAGGGACTCATTATTAAAATATGAACAATCCTGCACTTCTAAGAGATCCATAGTAATTGTCATGAAACCAGATTCCTTCTGTCCCTTTGCAGGATTCATCTTGAAAGGAAGAAGATAACCAAACTTTTCTCAGAGACCGCCGACTAGTCGCGGCTTGGACTGGCGGCTAGACGGCGCAACAAGCCGATAAGAAGATCGGCGGAAAAGAGAGCGGGTAGAACGGCAGGTTCTACAGTGCTAGAGGCGGGCTGAAAGCCTTAGCCGGCGAAGTCGCAGCTTGCTCGACAGGCCTCCGAGCTCTAGAAGCTAGAGCGGTCTGACCAACGAGACCGCTGATTTAATCGACTAATCGAGATCTGAAGGTCGCGTGTTAACTGTTGATGCACGAAAACAGACAGGGAGTCGGGCACCACCAGCTAACGGTTCGAGCACCGGGGGAAGGAAGGGAAAAGAGGAGACTGTCGACTAGTCGGTTACTAGTAGTCGTAGCTAAAGGACAGAAAAAGAGGCCGCAGGCAGCGGCAACAACATAGTTCACCCGCCGCGGCTTAAATGCCACTCCTGTGACGGACTTTTCTTTATTTGAGGTGAGAAACAGTTACATGAAGGAGAAAAAGAGGAAGCCGGCCGGACTGCAAGCCACAAAACACTAGACTTGAGACCGCAGCTCTTAACATGCGAGCTCCTGGATACAAGTCAGCGTGTCTTGGGGAGTGCACCCTCCCCATATTTATAGGCTCGGGGGCCTGCCCAAGCGGGTAGGGCTAAAGTTACCGGCTGCCCGGGGTACAGGAAAACCGGGCAGAGGTGAGGGGAAGCAAATGAGCAGAAAACGAGAAAGGAGGGAAGCCGCACTGCCTGGCGTATTCCTCCTGGCGAGCTGATGGTCTAGGTCCTGGGCCTTGTCGCTGAGCAGGGTTGGTGCTGGCGGCGGCCTGACATGGAGACTGCCCTGCTTCGGTGATGACCAGACGAGTTAATCTGAGATGCGGCTATCCGACCAGGCCTCCCTATGGTGACCGTCCGAATCGGTAGACTTGGCGGCTAGAACACCCAGGCCGCCCGGTCTGGAATGCTGCACGAACAGGATGCGGATTCCGGGCTTAACATAATCCCCGCACATTTTTAAGTTTCCAAAAAACTTCGAAAATGTTGAACTAAGCCGGAGACCGCGACTGCCTTATCGGCGTCTATAAAATCCCCTGGCCCTTGACATTCTTCAAGATCTCTGCCAAGCCACGGGTCGCTACTCGCCACTTGTGGTCAGAATCTTTCAAGCCGACGCGGACATTTACAAGATGGATGTCATGTCATTGATGTTAGTCCGCGATAAGAAATCGACTGAAAAGAAAAAAAAAGTCGGAGCCAGAAACCGGATGAATCTGACTGTCAACCTGCGAAGAAGATTGGGAAGTCGGTTACTCCAGCGGCTTCTGGATCTGAAAAGAGGCTGACGCAGACCATCGGCGAATCATCACATGACGCAACCAATCCTGAAGCGGTTTCGAAGATTACTCCACCACAAATCGGAACTGCCAAATCCTTCGATATGACTTTCTCTCCATCGGGCGAACCACACTTAAAAATAGGTGAGACGGAGGAGAAAAGTGTTGAATCTGGCAAGCCGCGTGAATTGTAGGCCAAGGTCAACCTAGTCGTTGTGGACGACAACGAGCCGGAGAAGGCGCTGGAGACCGGACAGATTTTGGCTGAACAGAGCAAACAGACAGAAATGTTGTTCGGCTCCTTGAAACGGCAGAAGCAACGGAGCGAGACCCTTGAGGAAAGGATGAAGAGAAAGATGAGGAAGATGCAAGCCGGAAACCGGAATATTTCCGTAAAGACCGGCGCGGACAGTCTTCAACATAGGCCGCACGAGAAGGAAATACCCGAGAGTCCGTCCACACTGGATTTCAAGCCGAACGAGCCGGAGGATGTATCCGCTGCTAGCGAGATGCTTAGCGACCTCCTCAAGGGCATGGAGACCCTCCAGCAGCAAGATGCGTTACTGTCGACTCCAGCGGCCTCTGAGGAGGGTGACCGCCCCGAAGTCGTGATCACTGGGGAGAAGCTTGGCGACCCAGCTTCCACGGCTTCTGAAGGAGCCGAGAAACTGAAGCTTCGAGAGAAGATGGAGGAGATGAAGAAGCTGATCGCCGAGAAGCCGGTGGCGACCACACTTCCATTGCTGCAAGGTAAACACCGGGAAGTTAGGAAAATTGTTAACTTCTACAAGTCGCGGTCAAGGAAGAAGGGGGCGAATATAATATTAAATCCGCCAGCCAGCTTTTTCCTGACCACGGCTCAACTGAATGGCCGAGCTAAATAAGTCGAGCGGCTATGGAAAGAAAAGCTAAAAGGATAGATCCCGAACGATTCAGGCGGCCAGTGTTTAGAAACCATACCGCGGCCTCTGAAGGAGATAAAAATCAAAGCAGCGGTTTTATCCTACCGATTTCCTTACAAGAAGGTCGAAATTATCCGGGCGAACCTGACTGTGGTTTATCTTCTGCAGGTGAACCCGAGACCGCGATGAAACCGGGCGATTTAACATCACTTTTGTCTATGCCGCCGCCGCCTCCGCCAAGTGTTCGCGAGAAAGAGATGGCTGACTTCCAGAAGGAGGTGCCATGAAATTACTCTAAGTGCAGGGATATAGCCGTGCAGACTGATGAACCAAACTGCGGCTTAGTCGTTGCACTGATCTGTATTTCCTGCAGGTTTAGGTCGCGCGGCGTGACGGCTAGCTGCGATTTGACGTTGAGTACTGTACCTCCACTGGTTCTCTATAAATAAAGCCGACCCTGGAGATTTCATCACAAGACAGAATGGATGCGGGCTAAGTCCAAGTCGTTGCGGTCTGATAAGGCCTCTGCGGTCAGGACTGAAGCGGCCTCCGCATTCCACTCCGCAGACCATAAAGAATGTCGGCTTACAAAAGCCGAGTTAGATAATTTTGTAGAGAAACACATGCAGGGAAGGCCGCTGGTCGCACGGCTTCCGCTGCAGGACGAGCGGATTAATACATCCAACGCAAATCAGATTGCCATCCCCATCGAACACTTTGACTGCGGTTTCCGCTTTCCGGTCATGATGGAGGTCGTGGCGGTTTTTGACTATTATGGCGTTGCGCCAGGACAACTGCCACCAAACTCGATAGCCGCCATATACAACTTCAGCTCATACTTAAGGTCGGAAAGAGTCTGATTCTCTATGAGGCTGTTCCGGGAATGCTTCTCGGTGAGGTCTATCCCGGATTCCGGGACAAGGATCTTTCAGGGGCACTTGTACTTCGGCTACAGGGGGACTGAAGATAGTCAACTTGGAGAACAAGATCGCTAACTGGTCGGAGCGGTTTCTCATCTTTGAGGGAAACCTGGGGTTGCTGTCAGTCAACCCGCAAATCCGCGAAGAGGCCGCCTTCGGCAGCAGCGGCTTGGACGTTGTGGAGAAGGAAATCTACGGATTCTTCAAGGGGAAGCGGCTTGACGTAAACCATTACATCCTGCTGCTGTCGTACTTAGAAGTAGTTGAAGCAGAAGATAGTAAGCTCCAAACCGGCCAAACTGAACTCTTAGCCGTGCGACCTATGAACTGACTTTGTCTTTATCTTTGCAGCTGCTGTGGCGGTCCCGCAGAATAAGCCGCAAACGCCTGGCAGCCTGACTCTCACCCAAAGAGAGAAGCGAGCCAGGTGGGCCAAGCCGCCGCGGGCTGTGGAGGAGGAGGAGTCGGCCTCCTCCGGCGAGTTTATGCTGCAGGGAACGGTCAGCGGCCTGAAGGACGTCCATGGCAACCCGGCTGTGCTATGGAGTCCGGATGGCGAGTCCGTGATGGTCTCCACCGCCCTCCCTTACTGGGGGAGGGAATAAGTAACCCACCACGTGATCGTGGTTGGCGCTGCGCTGTATGGCAAGCGCAACCTGAAGGCGCTGCGCCGAGTTCCCGCAGACGACCTGCCGCGGCTAGCCGCTCAAGTCGGGGCAAGGAGATTCGTGACAGGCCACTTCATGGGCCTTGCCTACAAGAAGTTAATGAAAGAGAAGAGCGGCCTGGAGAGGTGGTTAGAGGAACAAGAGGAAGAAAACAAGCGACTGAAAGAAAGGGAGGCGGTAAGTCATCACCCGATACTCGTGCGGTTAGAATTTTGAAACCGGGCGGTTTTACCTTTACTTCTTTTGCAGGCAATGTATGACCCGGCCAACCGCACCTTCCAGGACCGCGTCTTCCCGCAGGTCTTCTGGGGATTGATGGAGTGCTTAACCGCCTCCGACCTTGGCGGCTTGGCGGCCGGCTTCACCGACTTCACCTGTGCCGACATTTACCCCACCATGAAAAAGAAGGTGGCCGCCGTCTGTAGGGCGATCAAAGGCAAAGGTAATGTCGGCGAGGAAGACAGGGAAGAGGAGGAAGACGACGAGGAAGAGGGTGGCCAGGAAAGCCAGAGCGGAGGTGCATCGTCTGAGTCCGGTGGTCAAGCATCCGAGACCGCGCGGACAGATTCATCGACTTCTAGCGGTTCAAGCGGCTCGGCGGCTAGCAGCAGTGGGTACTCTGAATCCTCCGTCGACATCGATGATGACGGTGATTCACGTTCTCCTGCGGCTAAAAAACTCAAGCCGGCCGATTAGGACCTTTTTAATTCTTTAGTTGTATTTTGATCTTTTTGGGAAATCGGCGGTATTATTTTTTTGTAAACCGCGCGATTAATGTTTTGTAACATTCAATGAAATAGGAAAAGGAGTGAAGGCAAATTTCACCTTTGACGTGTCTCTTACTTTACATCTCATTTTTCTTACTTGTTCAAGGCCGCGCGGTCTCAGTATAACTTCCGATTTAATAGACAGTTAACATATAAACCGGTCTGACGCCAAACTGCGACTTCATGGGCCTTGCCTACAAGGAGCTTCGTGACAAGGAGCTTCGTGACAGGCCACTTCATGGGCCTTGCCTACAAGCAGTTAATGAAAGAGAAGAGTGGCCTGGAGAGGTGGTTAGAGGAACAAGAGGAAGAAAACAAGCGACTAAAAGAAAGGGAGGCGGTAAGACATCACCCGATACTCGTGCTGTTAGAATTTTGAAACCGGGCGGTCTTACCTTTACTTCTTTTGCAGGTAATGTATGACCCGGCCAACCGCACCTTCCAAGACCGCGTCTTCCCGCAGGTCGTGCAGGGGATTGATGGAGCAATTAACCGCCTCCGAGAACTTGGCGTCTTGGCGGCCGGCTTCACCGACTTCACCTGTACTCTGAATCCTCCGTCGACATCGATGATGACGGTGATTCACATTCTCCTACGGCTAAAAAACTCAAGCCGGCCGATTAGGACCTTTTTAATTCTTTACTTGTATTTTGATCTTTTTGGGAAATCGGCGGTATTATTTTTTTGTAAACCGCGTGATTAACATTTTGTAACATTGAATGAAATAAGAAAAGGAATGAAGGAAAATTTCACCTTTGACGCGTCTCTTACTTTACATCTCATTTTTCTGACTTGTTCAAGGTCGCGCGGTCTCAGTATACCTCCGATTTAATAGACAGTTAACATATAAACCGGTCTGATGCCAAACTGCGACTTCAATGAAGTTACCCGCAAGAGAGATAGATATC
Source organism: Platanthera guangdongensis (assembly GCA_039583875.1). NCBI lineage: Eukaryota > Viridiplantae > Streptophyta > Magnoliopsida > Asparagales > Orchidaceae > Platanthera > Platanthera guangdongensis. The sequence goes on from CM077164.1 coordinate 69,292,489, forward strand.
CTTGCGGCTTATTTCGGAATGCACGTCCACAATAAGTCGCGCGGCTAACAATTTAAACTGCCATTTGCCTTAATAAAGTAATCAAGGTTATCCGCTGGGAAGAGGGAAATGATCGCGGCTTACTTGTACATAAATTACGACCAATAAGCCGTGCGGCCACTCTTCTTAGTCGCCAAAAAACCATGACATTGAAGTATAAGATTGCGACCAGGGCGAACTCTGATACAAATTGCCCTTTTAATGAAAGAGACAAGAATAGAGAAATATTCTGCGGCTTCTGGTAATACAGGCCGATAATAGGCACATGGAAGCCGAATAATTTTGTGATGACAGGTCGCTGATCGACTAGTATAATTAATACCATATAAGTCGGCGGACTAAGGTCAAGAATTAACTGCCACAAACAGGTCGGCCGACTTCCTGTCCATATGAATAACAAACCGGCAATTGGCACATGGAAGCCAAATAATTTAAGCCAGAATCAGTAACCGCGCGGCCTGTATATTGAATGATATAAATTGGCACATGCCACTTAATAAAGCCGCGAGATAGCGGATAGGCTCGTGTTATCTTGCAAGAATAGATGGAGCTATGTGCTTATGTGTCGATGTGGGCAGGTGCGTGTGGCAGTACTTTCCTCACAAGGAACACATAAGCGGGATTAAAATTCTTAATATCCGTGACCGATGTCAAGCGGGACAAGTACGTAATGTCGGCGACGAAGGTCAAGCGGGACAAGTACGTAATGTCTGCGACTGATGTCAAGCGAAATTTCAACTACACATCTGCGACTGTTGTCAAGCGGGATGGGGAGGGCTTAAGAATTCAAAGGGCCTTTTGCCCCTTTATGTATGCATGTTAGCATTATAAGTAAAGTAAAGAAATAAGCTTTAAATGAAAGATAATGCTTGTTTGATGTTAAGGATGTGGCAAAAGGATATATGTTCGAAGCCTGACTATGCCCCATTAATACCAATTGACAAGGGGACTTTATATATTATTCTGATCATAAGCATTTTTATCATATAGAGAAAAAGAAATCCATGCTTGAACTACCGAGTAAGCCATGGAAGAATGCCTTAGAAAATTACTAAATGACATAGTCTTGCAACTTTACAGCTCTTGCAAGTTGATTAGCTAACTCCCGGAGAGCTATGCAACCTTCTGCTAGATGACCAACATTTTTATGATAATTGCAAAAAATCTCCTCATGCCGATATTTGATTTTAGATTTCAAATGCCGAGGCTTTTTGAACTCAGGCATTCCTTGAAGGATTATCAGAAGATCTTCCATAGGAATTTTGAATTTAACATATTTATCTGCACCTTTTTTACGCTTTGGAGTTTTCGGACGCGAAGATGTGACTGGATGTACTTTCACAAACTCGGATAATCTATTATGCTGAAGAGACAATGTATTTCTATCCTGAGGAAGAGGAGGAGATTTGCAATATTTAACTTGTGAAACATTTTGAGAAGAAATGAATGGCTGATCACCAGAAGTCCCTTGAGATTGTTTAGCCATATGATTCCAGAAACAAGATATAACCTTTATTTGCTTCTTCGCCTATTATGAACTTATTAGCGATATCAATAAGATCTCCATAAGTTTTGGGGTACTTTATGGTAAGCTTAAATTTCAAAGGGCCTTCTCGAAGTCCGTTTATGAAAGCATGTAAGTAATAATCTTGATGGACGCTACAAACATCCAGAACTTCCTTTTGGAACCGGTCAACAAAATCTGGATTAGACTCATCAATTCCTTGCTTGATTCGGAAGAGAGCTCCAACATCTCTTTTCCGCTTCCTGTGAATAGTGAACCTTGAAATAAATTGACTTCGAAGATCTTTAAAACTGGTTACCGATCGAGGTGGCAGACTATAGAATCATTCCCTTCCAATATCGCCAAAATTTATAACAAGGAGTTTGCATTTTATTCCATTTGACACGTTTCTTAGTGAAATAGCTGATTCAAAGGCTTGCAAATGAGAAAACGGATCATCACATCCGGAATACTCCGGGATACACGGTACTCTGAAATCATCGGAGACAGTATCCCACCGAATACGATCAATGAATGGAGAAGGGGCCTCTTCTTCTTCCTTATAAGGAGGTTCATTTGCAACAGATTTTGGTGCATGCTCAACACAATTCGCAGAAAATTTATTATCATGGCCAAGGGACTCATTATTAAAATATGAACAATCCTGCACTTCTGAGAGATCCGTAGTAATTGTCATGAAACCAGATTCCTTCTGTCCCTTTGCAGGATTCATCTTGAAAGGATGAAGATAACCAAACTTTTCTTAGAGACCTCCGACTAGTCGCGGCTTGGACTGGCGGCTAGACGGCGCAACAAGCCGATAAGAAGACCGGCGGAAAAGCGAGTCGGTAGAATGGCAGGTTTAACAGTGCTGGAGGCGGGCTGAAAGCCTTAGCCGGCGAAGTCGCGGCTTGCTCGACAGGTCGCCGAGCTCTAGAAGCTAGAGCGGTCTGACCAACGAGACCGCTGATTTCATCGACTAATCGAGATCTTTAAGTCGCGTGTTAACTGTTGATGCACGAAAACGGACAGGGAGTCGGGCACCACCAGCTAACGGTTCGAGCACCGGGGGAAGGAAGGGAAAAGTGGAGACTGTCGACTAGTCGGTTATTAGCGGTCGTAGCTAAAGGACAGAAAAAGAGGCCGCTGGCAGCGGCAACAGCAGAGTTTGCCCGCCGCGGCTTAAATGCCACTCCTGCGACGGGCTTTTCTTTATTTGAGGTGAGAAACAATTACATGAAGGATAAAAAGAGGATGCCATCCGGACTGCAAGCCGCAAAATACTAGACTTGAGACCGCAGCTCTTTACAGGCGAGCTCCTGGATACAAGTCAGCATGTCTTGGGGAGTGCACCCTCCCCCTATTTATAGGCTCGGGGGCCTGCCCAAGCGGGCAGGGCTAAAGTTACCGGCTGCCCGGGGTACAGGAGAACCGGGCAGAGGTGAGGGGAAGCAAATGAGCAGAAAACGAGAGATGAGGGAAGCCGCACGGCCTGGCAGATTCCTCCTGGCGAGCTGATGGTCTGGGTCTTGGGCCTTATCGCTGAGCAGGGTCGGCGCTGGCGGTGGCCTGACATGGAGACCGCCCGGTTTCGGTGATGACCAGACGAGTTGATCTGAGATGTGGCTATCCGACCAGGCCGCCCTATGGTGACCGTCCGAATCGGGAGACTTGGCGGCTAGAACACCCAGGCCGCCCGGTCTGAAAAGCTGCGCGAACAGGTCACGGATTCAGGGCTTAACATAATCCCCGCACATTTTTAAGTTTCAAAAAAACTTCGAAAATATAGAACGAAGCCGGAGACTGCGACTGCCTTATTGGCGTCTATAAAATCCCCTGGCCCTTGACATTCTTCAAGATCTCTGCCAAGCCACGGGTCGCTACTCGCCACTTGCGGTTAGAATCTTTCAAGCCGATGCGGACATTCACAAGATGGATGTCATGTCATTGATGTTAGCCCGCGATAAGAAATCGACTGAAAAGAAGAAAAGTCGGAGCCAGAAACCAGATGACTCTGACCGTCAGCCTGCGAAGAAGATCGGGAAGCCGGTTACTCCAGCGGCTTCTGGATCTGAAAAAAGGCCGACGCAGACCGTCAGCGAATCATCACAGGCCGCAACCAATCCTGAAGCGGTTTCGAAGATTGCTCCACCACAAACCGGAACTACCAAATCCTTCGATATGACTTTCTCTCCATCGGGCGAACCACACTTAAAAATAGGTGAGACAGAGGAGAAAAGTGTTGAATCTAGCAAGCCCCGTGAATTGTAGGCCAAGGTCGACCTAGTCGTTGTGGACGATAACGAGCCGGAGAAGGCGCTGGAGACCGGACAGATTTTGGCTGAATAGAGCAAACAGACAGAAATGGTGTTCGGCTCCTTGAAACGGTAGAAGCAACGGAGCGAGACCCTTGAGGAAAGGATGAAGAGGAAGATGAGGAAGATCTAGGCCGGAAACCGGAATATTTCCATAAAGACCTACGCGGACAGTCTTCAACATAGGCCGCACGAGAAGGAAATACCCGAGAGTCCGTCCACACCGGATTTCAAGCGGAACGAGCCGGAGGATGTATCTGCGGCTAGCGAGACGCTTAGCGAGCTCCTCAAGGGCATGTAGACCCTTCAGCAGAAAGATGCGCTACTGTCGACTCCAGTGGCCTCTGAGGAGGTTTACCGCCCCGAAGTCGAGATCACTGGGGAGAAGCTTGGCGACCCAGCTTCCACGGCTTCTGAAGGAGCCGAGAAACTGAAGCTTCGAGAGAAGATGGAGGAGATGAAAAAGCTGATCACCGAGAAGCCGGTGGCGACCACACTTCCATTGCTGCAAGGTAAACACCGAGAAATTAGGCGTATTGTTAACTTCTACAAGTCGCGGTCAAGGAAGAAGGGGGCGAATATAATATTAAATCCGCCGGCCAGATTTTTCCTGACCACGGCTCAACTGAAAGGCCGAGCTAAAGTAGCCGTGCGGATATGGAAAGAAAAGCTAAAGAGTATAGATCCCGAACGATTCAGGCGACCAGTGTTTAGAAACCATACCGCGGCCTCTGAAGGAGATAAAAATCAAAGCGGCGGTTTTATGCCACCGATTTCCTTGCAAGAAGGTCGAAATTATCCGGGTGAACCTGACTGCGGTTTATCTTCTGCAGGTGAACCCGAGACCGCGATGAAACCGGGCGATTTAACATCACTTTTGTCTATGCCGCCGCCGCCTCCGCCAAGTGTTCGCGAGAAATAGACGGCTGACTTCCAAAAGGAGGTCGACACATTACAAGCGGCTTTGAACGCGCACACCGAAGCTCTGCGGGTTAAGGACGAAGAAAAGCTGGTTGCCCAGGAGGCCGTCGAGAAAAGGATCCAAGAGTTGCAAACCATCATGGAGCGAGAGACCACAAGGCTGCAGTCCGCGCTGGAGCAGGAGACCATAAAGTTGAAGTCCACGCTGGAGCAAGAGACTGCCAGGCTGCAGGCCGCGCTGGAGGCCGCTGAGAATAATATTGCAGAGATGCAGGTCGCCTTGGAGCAGGAGATGGCAAAGAAAGATTTGTTGATGGCCAGACGGCTAGAAGGAGACAGAGAAGAGATTCCACATCTTGAGGATGGCCAAGGCCAAGATCTGCCAGCAGAGACCGGCGGAGAACAGCGGCCTGCACTGCCGACTTCTAGAAAGTTGCCGGTTACTGGCCGCCCGGCCTCTGGTGACACTTCGAATCCACCGGAGGCCGCGGCACCCGGGCAGGCCGTAGTTGCAAGCGGTCTGGGGGTTCGGGCGATTCCAATGATCCCATTTGCGAGAGTAGAACGCGACACTGCGGGTGTTCATCGGGCTCTGCACTCGCTTCATAATCTGGTTAGCCAAGTGTACAATGCGATTGTACAAACCGGTGAACAGGTCGCGCGCATAGGACGAGACAGACTGGACGACGATAAGCAAGGCTGAGCGACTTGAGTGATCTAAGCCGTGTGAACAATTGAATATTATGTTGTAATATATTTTCTTTGATGGATGTTGGACAATTTGGTTGTTGTAAACTGTTGTATTTTTACTCTGCTGTGAACTGTTTGCGGCGTATGCGGTTTGTATTTATGATCACCATGCCTGTTTTTTGTTCTGAAAGTCTAAGTATAGGAAAGTAGTTGTGCGGTCTGGCGAATAGAATGCCTGGCTTGAAAGTTTGATATCCACATGATTTGCCATGAAATTATTCTAAGTGCAGGGATATAGCCGTGCGGACTGATGAACCAAACTGCGGCTTAGTCGTTGCACTGATCTGTATTTCCTGCAGGTTTAGGTCACGCGGCGTGACGGCTAGCTGCGATTTGACGTTGAGTACTGTACCTCCACTGGTTCTCTATAAATAAAGCCGACCCTGGAGATTTCATCACAAGACAGAATGGATGCGGGCTAAGTCCAAGTCGTTGCGGTCTGACAAGGCCTCTGCGGTCAGGACTGAAGCGGCGTCTGCATTCCACTCCGCAGACCATAAAGAATGCCGGCTTACAAAAGCCGAGTTAGACGATTTTGTAGAGAAACACATGCAGGGAAGCCCGCTGGTCGCACGGCTTCCGCTGCAGGATGAGCGGATTAATACATCCAACGCAAATCAGATTGCGATCCCCATCGACCACTTTGACTGCGGTTTCTGCTTTCCGGTCATATTGGAGGTCGTGGCGGTCTTTGACCATTATGGCATTGTGTCAGGACAACTGCCACCAATCTCAATAGCCGCCATATACAGCTTCATCTCATACTTTAGGTCGGAAAGAGTCTGATTCTCTATGAGGCTGTTCCGGGAATGCTTCTCGGTGAGGTCTATCCCGGACTCCGGGACAAGGATCTTCCAGGGGCACTTGTACTTCTGCTGCTGGGCGCTGAAGATCGTCAACCTGGCGAACAAGATCGCCAACTGGTCGGAGCGGTTTCTCATCTTCGAGGGAAACCTGGGGTTGCTGCCAGTCAACCCGCAAATCCACATGCTTGGACGGCGTGAAGAAGGAAATCTACAGCTTCTTCAAGGGTGAGCGGCTTGACGTAAACCATTACATCCTGCTGCTGCCGTCCTTAGAAGGAGTTGAAGCAGAAGATAGTAAGCTCCAAACCGGCCGAACTTAACTCTTAGCCGTGCGACCTATGAACTGACTTTGTCTTTATCTTTGCAGCTGCTGTGGCGGTCCCGCATAACAAGCCGCAGACGCCTGGCGGCCTGACTCTCACCCAAAGAGAGAATCGAGCCAGGCAGGCCAAGCCGCTGCAGGCTGTGGAGGAGGAGGAGTCGGCCTCCTCTGGCGAGTTTATGCTGCAGGGAACGAGCAGCGGCCTGAAGGACGTCCATGGCAACCCGGCTATGCTGTGGAGTCCGGATGGCGAGTCCGTGACGGTCTCCACCGCCCTCCCTTACTGGGGGAGGGAAGAAGTAACCTGCCACACGAACATGGTTGGCGCTGCGCTGTATGGAAAGCACAACCTGAAGGCGTTGCACCGAGTTCCCGCAGACGACCTGCCGCGGCTAGCCGCTCAAGTCGGGGCAAGTAGCTTCGTGACAGGCCACTTCATGGGCCTTCCCTACAAGTAGTTAATGAAAGAGAAGAGCGGCCTGGAGAGGCGGTTAGAGGAACAAGAGGAAGAAAACAAGCGACTGAAAGAAATGGAGGCGGTAATTCATCACCCGATACTCGTGTGGTTAGAATTTTGAAACCGGGCGGTCTTACCTTTACTTCTTTGCAGGCAATATATGACCCGGCCAACCGCACCTTCCAGGACCGCGTCTTCCCGCAGGTCGTCTAGGGGATTGATGGAGCACTTAACCGCCTCCGAGACCTTGGCGGCTTGGCGGTCGGCTTCACCGACTTCACCTGTGCCGACATTTACCACACCATGAAAAAGTAGGTGGCCGCCGTCTACAGGGCGATCAAAGGCAAAGGTAAGGTCGGCGAGGAAGACGACGAAGAGGAGGAAGACGACGAGGAAGAGGGTGGCCAGGAAAGCTGGAGAGAAGGCGCATCGTCTGAGTCTGGTGGTCAAGCATCCGAGACCGCGCGAACAGATTCGGCGACTTCTAGCGGTTCAGGCGGCTTGGCGGCTAGCAGCAATGGGTACTCTGAATCCTCCGTTGACATCGATGATGACGGTGATTCACGTTCTCCTGCGGCTAAAAAACTCAAGTCGGCCGATTAGGACCTTTTTAATTCTTTACTTGTATTTTGATCTTTTTGGGAAATCAGCGGTAATATTTTTTTGTAAACCGCGCGATTAACATTTTGTAACATTCAATGAATAGGAAAAGGAATGAAGGAAAATTTCACCTTTGACGTGTCTCTTACTTTACATCTCATTTTTCTTATTTGTTCAAGGCCGCGCGGTCTCAGTATAACTTCCGATTTAATAGACAGTTAACATATAAACCGGTCTGACGCCAAACTGCGACTTCAATGAAGTTACCCGCAAGAGAGATAGATATCCTTACGGCTTATTTCGGAATGCACATCCACAATAAGCCTCGCGGCTAACAGTTTAAACCGCCATTTGCCTTAATCAAGTAATCAAGGTTATCCGCTGGGAAGAGGGAAATGATCGTGGCTTACTTGTACATAAATTACGACCAATAAGCCGCGCGTCCACTCTTCTTAGTCGCCAAAAAACCATGACATTGAAGTATAAGATTGCGGCCAGGGCGAACTCTGATACAAATTGCCCTTTTAATGAAAGAGATAAGAATAGAGAAATATTCTGCGGCTTCTGATAATACAGGCTGGCAATAGGTACATGGAAGCCGAATAATTTTGTGATGACAGGTCGCTGATCGACTAGTATAATTAATATCATATAAGTCGGCGGACTAAGGTCAAGAATTAACTGCCAGAAACAGGTCGGCCGACTTCCTGTCCATATGAATAATAAACCGGCAATTAGCACATGGAAGCTATGCCGTTCATAATCACGTGTGTATGAATGGGCACAGGCCACTCTGCGAGATAGCGGATAGGCTCGTGTTGTCCTGCAAGAATAGATGGAGCTATGCGCTTATGTGTCGATGTGGGCAGGTCCATGTGGCAGTACTTTCCTCACAAGGAGCACATAAGCGGGATTAAAATTCTTAATATCCGCGACCGATGTCAAGCGGTACAAGTACGCAATGTCTGCGACGAAGGTCAAGCAGGACAAGTATATAATGTCTGCGACTGATGTCAAGCGGAATTTCCACTACACATCTGCGACTGTTGTCAAGCGGGATGTGGAGGTCTTAAGAATTCAAAGGGCCTTTTGCCCCTATATGTATGCATGTTAGCATTATAAGTAAAGCTAAGAAATAAGCTTTAAATGAAAGATAATGTTTGTTTGATGTTAAGGATGTGGCAAAAGGATATATGTTTGAAGCTTGACTATGCCTCATTAATACCAATTGCCAAGGGGACTTTATATATTATTCTGATCATAAGCATTTTTATCATATAGAGAAAAAGAAATCCCTGCTTGAACTATCGAGTAAGCCATGGAAGAATGCCTTAGAAAATTACTGAATGACATAGTCTTGCAACTTTCCAGCTCTTGCAAGTTGATTAGCTAACTCCCGGAGAGCTATGCAATTTTCTACTAGGTGACCAACATCTTTATGATAATTGCAAAAAAGCTCCTCATGCCGATATTTGATTTTAGATTTCAAACACCGAGGCTTTTTGAACTCAGGCATTCCTTGAAGGATTATCAGAATATCTTCCATAAGAATTTTGAATTTAACATATTTATCTGCACCTTTTTTACGCTTTGGAGTTTTCGGACGCGAAGATGTGACTGGATGTACTTTCACAAACTCGGATAATCTGTTCTGCTGAAGATACAATGTAGTTCTATCCTGAGGAAGAGGAGGAGATTTGCAATATTTAACTTGTGAAACATTTTGAGAAGAAATGAATTGCTGATCAGCAGAAGTCCCTTGAGATTGTTTAGCCATCTGATTCAGAAACAAGATATAACCTTTTTTTGCTTCTTCGCCTATTATGAACTTATTAACGATATCAATAAGATCTCCATAAGTTTTGGGGTACTTTGTGGTGAGCTTAAATTTCAAAGGGCCTTCTCAAAGTCCGTTTATGAAAGCATGTAAGTAATAATCTTGATGGACGCTATAAACATCCAGAACTTCCTTTTGGAACCGGTCAACAAAATCTGGATTAGACTCGTCAATTCCTTGCTTGATCCGGAAGAGAGCTCCAACGTCTCTTCTCCGCTTCCTGTAAATAGTGAACCTTGAAATAAATTGACTTCGAAGATCTTTAAAACTGGTTACCGATTGAGGTGGCAGACTATAGAACCATTCCCTTGCAATATCGCCAAAAGATATAACAAGGAGTTTGCATTTTATTCCATTTGACACGTTTCTTAGTGAAATAGCTGATTCAAAGGCTTGCAAATGAGAAAACGGATCATCACATCCGGAATACTCCGGGAGACGCGGTACTCTAAAATCATCGGAGACAGTATCCCACCGAATACGATCAATGAATGGAGAAGGGGCCTCTTCTTCTTCCTTATAAGGAGGTTCATTTGCAACAGATTTTGGTGCATGCTCAACACAATTCGTAGAAAATTTATTATCATGGCCAAGGGACTCATTATTAAAATATCAACAATCCTGCACTTCTGAGAGATCCGTAGTAATTGTCATGAAACCAGATTCCTTCTGTCCCTTTGCAGGATTCATCTTGAAAGGAAGAAGATAACCAAACTTTTCTCAGACACCGCCGAATAGTCGCGGCTTGGACTGGCGGCTAGACGACGCAACAAGCCGATAAGAAGACCGGCGGAAAAGCAAGTGGGTAGAACGGCAGGTTCTACAGTGCTGGAGGCGGGCTGAAAGCCTTAGCCGGCAAAGTCGTGGCTTGCTCGATAGGCCGCCGAGCTCTAGAAGCCAGAGCGGTCTGACCAACGAGACCGCTGATTTCATCGACTAATCGAGATCTGAAGGTCGCGTGTTAACTGTTGATGCAAGAAAACGGACAGGGATTCGGGCACCACCAACTAACAGTTCGAGCACCGGGGGAAGGAAGGGAAAAGAGGAGACTGTCGACTAGTCGGTTACTAGCGATCGTAGCTAAAGGACAGAAAAAGAGGCCGCTGGCAGCGACAACAGCAGATTTCGCCCGCCGGGGTTTAAATGCCACTCCTGCGATGGGCTATTCTTTATTTGAGGTGAGAAACAGTTACATGAAGGAGAAAAAGAGGAAGCCAGCCGGACTGCAAGCCGCAAAACACTATAATTGAGACCGCAGCTCTTAACAGGCGAGCTCCTGGATACAAGTCAGCGTGTCTTGGGGAGTGCACCCTCCCCCTATTTTTAGGCTCGGGGGCCTGCCCAAGTGTGCAGGGCTAAAGTTACCGGCTACCCGGCGTACAGGAGAACCGGGCAGAGGTGAGGGGAAACAAATGAGCAGAAAACGAGAAAGGAGGGAAGCCGCACGACCTGGCGGATTCCTCCTGGCGAGCTGATGGTCTGGGTCCTGGGCCTTGTCGCTGAGCATGGTCGGAGCTAGCGGCGGCCTGACATGGAGACCGCCCGGCTTCGTTGATGACCAGACGAGTTGATCTGAGATGCGGCTATCCGACCAGGCCGCCCTATGGTGACCGTCCGAATCGGGAGACTTGGCGGCTAGAACACCCAGGTAGTCCGGTCTAGAAAGCTGCATGAACAAGTCGCGGATTCCGGGCTTAACATAATCCCCGCACATTTTTAAGTTTCCAAAAAACTTCGAAAATGTATAACTAAGCCGGAGACCGCGACTGCCTTATCGGCGTCTATAAAATCTCCTGTCCCTTGACATTCTTCAAGATCTCTGCCAAGCCACGGGTCGCTACTCGCCACTTGCGGTCAGAATCTTTCAAGCAGATGCGAACATTCACAAGATGGATGTCATGTCATTGATGTTAGCCCGCGACATGAAATCGACTGAAAAGAAGAAAAGCCGGAGCCAGTAACTGGATGACTCTGACTGTCAGCCTGCGAAGAAGATTGGGAAGTCGATTACTCCAGCAGCTTCTGGATCTGAAAAGAGGCCGACGCAGACCGTCGGCGAATCATCACAGGCCGCAACCAATCCTGAAGCAGTTTCGAAGATTGCTCCACCACAAACCGGAACTGCCAAATCCTTCGATATGACTTTCTCTCCATCGGGCGAACCGCACTTAAAAATAGGTGAGACGGAGGAGAAAAGTGTTGAATCTGGCAAGCCGCGCGAATTGCAGGCCAAGGTCGACCTAGTCGTTGTGGACGACCACGAGCCGGAGAAGGCGCTGGAGACCGGACAGATTTTAGCTGAACAGAGCAAACAGACAAAAATGGTGTTCGGCTCCTTGAAACGGCAGAAGCAACGGAGCGAGACCCTTGAGGAAAGGATGAAGAGGAAGATGAGGATGATGCAGGCCGGAAACCAGAATATTTCCGTAAAGACCGATGCGGACAGTATTCAACATAGGCCGCACGAGAAGGAAATACCCGAGAGTACGTCCACACCGGATTTCAAGCTGAACAAGCCAGAGGATGTATCCGCGGCTAGCGAGATGCTTAGCGACCTCCTCAAGGGCATGGAGACCCTCCAGCAGTAAGATGCGCTACTGTCGACTCCAGCGGCCTCCGAGGAGGTTGACCGCCCCTAAGTCGGGATGACTGGGGAGAAGCTTGGCGACCCAGCTTCAACGACTTCTGAAGGAGCCGAGAAACTGAAGCTTCGAGAGAAGATGGAGGAGATGAAGAAGCTGATCGCCGAGAAGCCGGTGGCGACCACACTTCCATTGCTGCAAGGTAAACACCGGGAAGTTAGGCGAATTGTTAACTTCTACAAGTCGCAGTCAAGGAAGAAATGGGCGAATATAATATTAAATCTGTCGGCCAGCTTTTTCCTGACCACGGCTCAACTGAAAGGCCGAGCTAAAAAAGCCGAGCGGCTATGGAAAGAAAAGCTAAAGAGGATAGATCCTGAACGATTCAGGCGGCCAGTGTTTAGAAACCATACCGCGGCCTCTGAAGGAGATAAAAATCAAAGCGGCAGTTTTATCCTACCGATTTCCTTGCAAGAAGGTCGAAATAATCTGGGTGAATCTAACTGCGGTTTATCTTCTGCATGTGAACCTGAGACCGCGATGAAACCGGACGATTTAATATCACTTTTGTCTATGCCGCCACCTCCTCTGCCAAGTGTTCGCGAGAAAGAGACGGCTGACTTCCAGAAGGAGGTCGACACATTACAAGCGGCTTTGAACTCGCACACCGAAGCTCTGCGGGTTAAGGACGAAGAAAAGCGGGTTGCCCAGGAGGCCGCCGAGAAAAGGATCCAAGAGTTGCAAACCATCCTGGAGCGAGAGACCACAAGGCTGCAGTCCGCGCTGGAGCAGGAGACCATAAAGTTGAAGTCCGCGCTGGAGCAAGAGACTGCCAGGCTGCAGGCCGCGCTGGAGGCCGCTGAGAATAATATTGCAGAGATGCAGGTCGCCTTGGAGCATGAGAGGGCAGAGAAGTATTTGTTGATGGCCAGACGGCTAGAAGGAGACAGAGAAGAGATTCCACATCTTGAGGACGGTCAAGACCAAGATCTGCCAGCGGAGACCGGCGGAGAACAGCGGCCTGCACTGCCACTTCTGGAAAGTTGCCGATTACTGGCCGCCCGGCCTCTGGTGAGACTTCGAATCCACCGGAGGTCGCGGCGCCCGGGCAGGCCGCAGTTGCAAGCGGTCTACGGGGTTCGGGCGATTCCAATGATCCCATTTGCGAGAGTAGAACGCGACACTGCGCGGGTTCATCGGGCTCTGCACTCGCTTCATAATCTGGTTAGCCAGGTGTACATTGTGATTGTACAAACTGGTGAACAGGTAGCGCGCATCGGACGAGACAGACTGGACGGCGATAAGCAAGGCTGAGTGACTTGAGCGATCTAAGCCGCGCGAACAATTGAATATTATGTTGTAATATATTTTCTCTGCTGGATGTTGGACAATTTGGTTGTTGTAAACTATTGTATTTTTACTCTGCTGTGAATTGTTTGCGGCGTATGCGGTTTGTATTTATGATCACCATGCCTGTGTTTTGTTCTGAAAGTCTAAGTATAGGAAAGTAGTCCGTGTGGTCAGGCGAACAGAACGCCTGGGTTGAAAGTTTGATATCCACATGATTTGTCATGAAATTATTCTAACTGCAGGGATATATCCATGCGGACTGATGAACCAAACTGCGGCTTAGTCGTTGCACTGATCTGTATTTCCTGCAAGTTTAGGTCGCGCGGCGTGACGGCTAGACGCGATTTGACATTGAGTATTGTACCTCCACTGGTTTTCTATAAATAGAGCTGACCCCGGAGATTTCATCACAAGACAGAAAGGATGCGGGCTAAGTACAAGTCGTTGAGGTCTGACAAGGCCTCTGCGGTCAGGACTGAAGCGGCCTCCGCATTCCACTCCGCATACCATAAAGAATGCCGGCTTATAAAAGCCGAGTTAGACGATTTTGTAGAGAAACACATGCAGGGAAGCCCGCTGGTCGTGCGGCTTCTGTTGTAGGACGAGCGGATTAATACATCCAACGCAAATCAGATTGCTATCCCCATCGACCACTTTGACTGCGGTTTCCTCTTTCCGGTCATGATGGAGGCCGTGGCGGTCTTTGACCATTATGGCGTTGTGCCAGGACAACTGCCACCAAACTCAATAGCCGCCATATACAGCTTCATCTCATACTTAAGGTCGGAAAGAGTCTGATTCTTTATGAGGCTGTTCCGGGAATGCTTCTCGGTGAGGTATATCCCGGACTCCGGGACAAGGATCTTTCGGGGGCACTTGTACTTCGGCTGCAGGGGGCTGAAGATCGTCAACCTGGCGAACAAGATCGCCAACTAGTCGGAGTGGTTTCTTATCTTCGAGGGAACTTTGGGGTTGCTGCCAGTCAACCCGCAAATCCGCAAAGAGGCCGCCTTCGGCAGCGGCGGCTTGGACGGCATGGAGAAGGAAATCTACAGCATCATCAAGGGGGAGCGGCTTGACGTAAACCATTACATCCCGCTGCTACCGTTCTTAGAAGGAGTTGAAGCAGAAGATAGTAAGCTCCAAACCGGCCGAACTGAACTCTTAGCCGTGCGACCTATGAACTGACTTTCTCTTTATCTTTGCAGCTGTTGTGGCGGTCCCGCAGAACAAGCCGTAGACGCCTGGCGGCCTGACTCTCACCCAAAGAGAGAAGCGAGCCAGGCGGGCCAATCCGCCACGGGCTGTGGAGGAGGAGGAGTCGGCCTCCTCCGGCGAGTTTATGCTGCAGGGAACGGTCAGCGGCCTGAAGGACGTCCATGGCAACCCGGCTGTGCTGTGGAGTCCGGATGGCGAGTCCGTGACGGTCTCCACCGCCCTCCCTTTCTGGGGGAGGGAAGAAGTAACACGCCACGTGAGCGTGGTTGGAGCTGCGCTGTATGGCAAGCGCAACCTGAAGGCGCTGCGCCGAGTTCCCGCAGACGACCTGTCGCGGCTAGCCGCTCAAGTCGGGGCAAGGAGCTTCGTGACAGGCCACTTCATGGGCCTTGCCTACAAGCAGTTAATGAAAGAGAAGAGAGGCCTAGAGAGGCGGTTAGAGGAACAAGAGGAAGAAAACAAGCGACTGAAAGAAGGGAGGCGGTAAGTCATCACCCGATACTCGTGCGGTTAGAATTTTGAAACCGGGTGGTCTTACCTTTACTTCTTTTGCAGGCAATGTATGACCCGGCCAACCGCACCTTCCAGGACCACGTCTTCCCGCAGGTCGTCTGGGGATTGATGGAGCGCTTAACCGCCTCCGAGACCTTGGCGGCTTGGCAGCCGGCTTCACCGACTTCATCTGTGCCGACATTTACCCCACCATGAAAAAGAAGGTGGCCGCCGTCTGTAGGGCGATCAAAAGCAAAGGTAAGGTCGGCGAGGAAGACGGGGAAGAGGAGGAAGACGACGAGGAAGAAGGTGGCCAGGAAAGCCGGAGCGGAGGTGCATCGTCTGTGTCCGGTGGTCAAGCATCCGAGACCGCGCGGACAGATTCAGCGTCTTCTAGCGGTTCAGGCGGCTCGGCGGCTAGCAGCAGCGGGTACTCTGAATCCTCCATCGACATCGATGATGACGGTGATTCACGTTCTCCTGCGGCTAAAAAACTCAAGCCGGCCGATTAGGACCTTTTTAAATCTTTACTTTTATTTTGATCTTTTTGGGAAATCGGCGGTATTATTTTTTTGTAAACCGCGCGATTAACGTTTTGTAACATTCAATGAAATAGGAAAAGGAATGAAGGAAAATTTCACCTTTGACGTGTCTCTTACTTTACATCTCATTTTTCTTACTTGTTCAAGGCCGCGCGGTCTCAGTATAACTTCCGATTTAATAGATAGTTAACATATAAACCGGTCTGACGCCAAACTGCGACTTCAATGAAGTTACCAACGAGAGAGATAGATATCCTTGCGGCTTATTTCAGAATGCACATCCACAATAAGTCGCGCGGCTAACAGTTTAAACTGCCATTTGCCTTAATGAAGTAATCAAGGTTATCCGCTGGGAAGAGGGAAATGATCGCGGCTTACTTGTACATAAATTACGACCAATAAGCCGCGCGGCCACTCTTCTTAGTCGCCAAAAAACCATGACATTGAAGTATAAGATTGCGGCCAGGGCAAACTCTGATACAAATTTCCCTTTTAATGAAAGAGACAAGAATAGAGAAATATTCTGCGGCTTCTCATAATACAGGCCGAGAATAGGCACATGGAAGCCGAATAATTTTGTGATGATAGGTCGCTGATCGACTAGTATAATTAATACCATATAAGTCGGCGGACTAAGGTCAAGAATTAACTGCCAGAAACAGGTCGGACAACTTCCTGTCCATATGAATAACAAACCGGAAATTGGCACATGGAAGCCAAATAATTTAAGCCGGAATAAGTAAACGCGTGGCCTGTGTATTGAATGATATAAATTGGCACAGGCCGCTTAATAAAGCTGCAAGATAGCGGATAGGCTCGTGTTGTCCTGCAAGAATAGATGGAGCTATGCGCTTATGTGTCGATGTGGGCAGGTGCGTGTGGCAGTACTTTTCTCACAAGGAACACATAAGCGGGATTAAAATTCTTAATATCCGCGACCGATGTCAAGCGCGACAAGTACGCAATGTCTGCGACGAAGGTCAAGCGGGACAAGTATGTAATGTCTGCGACTGATGTCAAGCGGAATTTCCACTACACATCTGCGGCTGTTGTCAAGCGGGATGTGGAGGGCTTAGGAATTCAAAGGGCCTTTTGCCCCTATATGTATGCATGTTAGCATTATAAGTAAAGCTAAGAAATAATCTTTAAATGAAAGGTAATGCTTGTTTGATGTTAAGGATGTGGCAAAAGGATATATGTTCGAAGCTTGACTATGCCCCATTAATACCAATTGACAAGGGGACTTTATATATTATTCTGATCATAAGCATTTTTATCATATAGAGAAAAATAAATCCCTGCTTGAACTATCGAGTAAGCCATGGAAGAATGCCTTAGAAAATTACTGAATGACATATTCTTGCAACTTTCTAGCTCTTGCAAGTTGATTAGCTAACTCCCGGAGAGTTATAGAACCTTCTGCTAGATGACCAACATCTTTATGATAATTGCAAAAAAACTCCTCATGACGATATTTGATTTTAGATTTCAAATGCCGAGGCTTTTTGAACTCAGGCATTCCTTGAAGGATTATCAGAAGAGCTTCCATAGGAATTTTGAATTTAACATATTTATCTGCACCTTTTTTACGCTTTGGAGTTTTCGGACGCGAAGATGTGATTGGATGTACTTTCACAAACTCGGATAATCCGTTCTGCTGAAGAGACAATGTAGTTCTATCCTGAGGAAGAGGAGGAGATTTGCAATATTTAACTTGCGAAACATTTTGAGAAGAAATGAATTGCTGATCGGCAGAAGTCCCTTGAGATTGTTTATCCATCTGATTCAGAAACAAGATATAACCTTTTTTTGCTTCTTTGCCTATTATGAACTTATTAACGATATCAATAAGATCTCCATAAGTTTTGGGGTACTTTGTGGTGAGCTTAAATTTCAAAGGGCCTTCTCGAAGTCCGTTTATGAAAGCATGTAAGTAATAATCTTGATGGATGCTACAAACATCCAGAACTTCCTTTTGGAACCGGTCAACAAAATCTGGATTACACTTGTCAATTCCTTGCTTGATCTGGAAGAGAGCTCCAACGTCTCTTCTCCGCTTCCTGTAAATAGTGAACCTTGAAATAAATTGACTTCGAAGATCTTTAAAACTGGTTACCGATCGAGGTGGCAGACTATAGAACCATTCCCTTGCAATTTCGCCAAAAGGTATAACATGGAGTTTGCATTTTATTCCATTTGACACGTTTTCTAGTGAAATAGCTGATTCAAAGGCTTGCAAATGAGAAAACGGATCATCACATCCGGAATACTCCGGGAGACGCGGTACTCTGAAATCATCGGAGACAGTATCCCACCGAATACGATCAATGAATGGAGAAGGGGACTCTTCTTCTTCCTTATAAGGAGGTTCATTTGCAACAGATTTTGGTGCATGCTCAACACAATTCGCAGAAAATTTATTATCATGGCCAAGGGACTCATTATTAAAATATGAACAATCCTGCACTTCTCAGAGATCCGTAGTAATTATCATGAAACCAGATTCCTTCTGTCCCTTTGCAGGATTCATCTTGAAAGGAAGAAGATAACCAAACTTTTCTCAGAGATCGCCGACTAGTCGCAGCTTGGACTGGCGGCTAGACGGTGCAACAAGCCGATAAGAAGATCGGGGGAAAAGCGAGCGGGTAGAACAGCAGGTTCTACAGTGCTGGAGGCGGGCTGAAAGCCTTAGCCGACAAAGTCGCGGCTTGCTCGACAGGCCGCCGAGCTCTAGAAGCTAGAGCGATCTGACCAACGACACCGCTGATTTCATCGACTAATCGAGATCTGAAGGTCGCGTGTTAACTGTTGATGCACAAAAATGGACAGGGAGTCGGGCACCACCAGCTAACGGTTCGAGCACCGGGGGAAGGAAGGGAAAAGAGGAGACTGTCGACTAGTCGGTCACTAGCGGTCGTAGCTAAAGGACAAAAAAAGAGGCCGCTGGCAGCGGCAACAGCAGAGTTCGTCCGCCGCGGCTTAAATGCCACTCCTGCGACTGGCTTTTCTTTATTTGAGGTGAGAAACAGTTACATGAAGGAGAAAAAGAGGAAGCCGGCCGTACTGCAAGCCGCAAAACACTAGACTTGAGACCGCAGCTCTTAACAGGCGAGCTCCTGGATACAAGTTAGCGTGGCTTAGGGAGTGCACCCTCCCCCTATTTATAGGCTCGGGGGCCTGCCCAAGCAGGCAGGGCTAAAGTTACCGGCTGCCCGGGGTACAGGAGGACCGGGCAGAGGTAAGGGGAAGCAAATGAGCAGAAAACGAGAAAGGAGGGAAGCCGCACATCCTGGCGGATTCCTCCTGGCGAGCTGATGGTCTGGGTCCTGGGGCTTGTCGCTGAGCAGGGTCGGCGCTGGCGGCGACCTGACATGGAGACCGCCCAACTTCGGTGATGACCAGACGAGTTGATCTGAGATGCGGCTATCCGACCAGGCCACCCTATGGTGACCGTTCGAATCGGGAGACTTGGCGGATAGAACACCCAGGCCGCCCGGTCTGGAAAGCTGCGCGAACAGGTCGCGGATTCCGGGCTTAACAATATTCTTATCCAAGTTCTTCAAATCATTAATAATCAGGCTGAGTCTGTTGTACATATTTACAATTGAGTCTAATTTATCCTTTTTGAAGTTTTCATACTGTGAGATGAGAAGGGATCTTCTATCTTTCCTCTCATCAGCAGATCCTGCTACCATTTGGAAGAGGGAATCACAAATGACCTTTGCTGATGTGCATTCAGCTACCTTTTGAAAGATATCATCAGACATGGTTTGAGCTAAGATGTTCATAGCTTTAGCATTTGCAACCTTTGCTTTCTTCTATGCATCAGTCTACTCAGGTGGTGGAACTGTACTGGTGCTTGTAGATGTTGTTGCAGAAGGAGTAGGGGGACCTGCCAAAATTGAATTATACATGTCTTCATCAATCGAATTCATATATAATCTGATCCTTGCCTTCCAAAGTGCAAACTTATTGAGGTTGCACACAAGAGGTCTAGTGCTTGAATATTCTTTATTTTGTGCCATGATTTAGAAAGATAATAGAGTAAGTGGGATTTATTAAAGATCTTTTGGTACAAGTGTTAGCCTGTGAAACCAAATAACCTCCTTGTGTCTAGGCTTGTTGTTCCAAATGCCCGGACTATTGGAATGGGTGCTACTTAATTTCTTAAATAAGTAACAGAGTGTCACGGTTCAAGTGAAGGAATGTCGGACACAACAATCACCCCCCCCCCCCCCTCGGCATCCAGGACAACCCGTGGCTCATAGGTGGGGTTACCACATGGGCCACATTGCTCAGAGGTGGGGTTACCACATGTCTATGGTTTCCTGACCCGCCGGACCCATAAAGGTAGAAGGGAAAAATTGGGATTTAATAGCGCCCCCTTGGTCTTGTACTCGTGACTCCTCTGATACCAAATGTAGGATCAAGCCCATACCCAACTGTTCTAAAAGCTCGAAATGTTGGAAAGGGTGCTACTTAATTTCTTAAATAAGTATCAGAGCGCCACAGATCAAGTGAAGGAACGGCAGACCCAGCAAACGCCCTGACGTCGAAATTATGACGTCTGAAAGAAATAGTAAACCTCTAATACCAAATGAAAGTGACTTAGGAAATTGATAATCCTTTGATACCAATTGAAAGTCAAAGGGATAGATCTAATTAGCTCTAGAGGGGGGTGAATAGAGCTTTAAAAACATTTTACAGATTTATATGATTTAGCTGTAAAATAGGTGATATCAAATATTATGTAAAGTGATTAAAGCTATACTATCACAGCACAGTACAAAATGAAAAGGGGCAACCAGGCGACACAAGAAATTTTATAGTGTGTTGGGTACATTGGCTAAATGTACCTGATTTGAAGAAGCCTCACCCAACTCAATGATATACATCATAATGTATTTGATGTATGTTGAGTTTACTTGTGCAGGTTAAGTAATCACTGGACTGAAGCAAAAAGTTTCTAAGTCCATGTGTCGACACCCAGAGGGAAAGTGTCGACACTTAAGAAGGCTTGTGTCGACACCCAGACAAGCAGTGTCGACACTTGGAGTCATTGTGTCGACACCTGGGATGCAGAGTCGACACCAGACAGAAAGTGTCGACACTTGGAGCTGTGTCGACACTCAGTGAAGAAAAGTGCAGACAGAAAGTGTCGACACAAGGAGCTGTGTCGACACCTAGTGAAGCTGAGTCTACACCAGATAGTGTCGACACTTGGAGCTGTGTCGACACTCAGTAAAAGACTGCAGAAACTAAGTTAAAGTGTCGACACCAAGAACAATGTGTCGACACACAACAAGAAGAGTCAGCACTTGAAGAAAGTGTCGACACCAAGAACAAAGTGTCGACACTCATCAGAAGAGTCAACATTTGAAGTAAGTGTCGACACCCAGAACAATGTGTCGACACTCAGCTAAAGACTCTACACTTGAAGAAAATGTCGACACAAGGAGCTGTGTCGACACTTAGTAGAGAACAGAATTATCAACAAAATATTCTAAGTACAAGTGTCGACACTAAGGGAATGTGTCGACACTCAGCTGAAGTCTCAACAGAAGAATCAAGTGTCGACACAAGGAGCTGTGTCGACACTCAGCAAGAATCAACATAGAAGACTATGTGTCGACACCAAGAAGCTGTGTCGACACTTAACAGATTCAACACAAGAAGATGTGTCGACACAAAGGAGATGTGTCGACACTTAGCAGAATACAGCTAAAGATAGAAGAACAAGTACTTGTGTCGACACTCAATTTCAGTGTCGACACCTGAAGAAGAATCTGTGTCGAGACATACAAGGAGTTGTGTCGACACCTTGTAGACTTGTGTCGACACTTACTCAATATGTGTCGACACTTGGACTATAAGTGTCGACACTTAAAGACAGAAAGTCTCGACACTTTCAGACAGTTAGAGATTTTCAAGAAATGACTGGATGACTTGACAGCTGCCGTTCCAGCCGGTCTACAGCACCTGTCAGAGATATCAGAAGTCAGTTATGGACCGGACCAGCCGGTTACCATGAAGAAGGCCTATAAATAGGCACCTACAGTTTACAGAAACTGTTGATCACATTGTTGAAGAACAAGTTATTAAAGTGGTACACAGAGTATCAAATCAAGAAGATCTTGCAGTTCAAGTGCAGATCTAAGAAGTCGGAGAGAGAGGGCTCCATCCAAGAAATCAGCCTTTGGAACTAGGCTGAGAAGAAGGGTTCAGATCTAATCTGAATTCTAAGTGGCAGAGGTCAAGGAACAACTGCAGAAGGAGACAATCTTATTCAGTTCTACTCAAGAAGCTTTGAAGAAAGCTAAGTCAGATTGAATCCAGCTGAGTTCTTCCAAGAACTCATCAAGAAACTCTCAACTTCCCTCTCTCATTTTTGAGTTGTTGAGTTATTATTTCAATAATCATTTTTATCTTGTAGGATCCTTTGGATCTGAGTGAATTGTAAGCCTATAATTATAAAGGCTGAGGGTAGGGCCTTTGGCCTGAGTGTAGGAGATTGTTATCTCTGAGTGTAGGCCTTGATTGGCTGAGTGTAGGCCTGGGTGGCTGAGTGTAGGCCTTTGTGGCTGAGTGTAGGCTTTGGGATAAAGCTGAGTTGTAAGGCTTTGGGCCTGAGGTGTAGGAACCAATTTGGGTTCTGAGACAGTGGAGGAGTTTGGCCGAATCTAGTACACTGCTAGATAGGCGAAGGGGGAAAGTGGATGTACCCATATCTTGGGGAACCACTATAAAACACTGTGTCAAAAAGGATTAGGTCACCTATTCACCCCCCCCCCCTCTAGGTGTTTAGGTACCATATCTTTCAAGTGGTATCAGAGCCAGGTTCCTCAAAAAGGGACTAACAGTCTGAGGAGATCCTGTTTGGCAGATTCAGTGTAAGGCAAACTACAGATTCAAGAAATTCAAGAAAATCAAGAAACATGGGTTCCTCTGAAAATCACAAGGAATTGGGTTCCATGAAATTGCCCATATGCAGAAAGGAAATCTTTGGGATCTGGAAGGAAAGGGTAAGGCTGTTTATGGAGGCCTCAGACCCTAGAATCTACATCACAGTAAAGGAAGGGCCTTATGTGCCCATGAAGATATCTGTTCTAGATGCAAATCAAAGAACTCCAAAGGATTTCTCTAAAATGACTAAGGATGAGATTGTCCTAGCTACCATGGACAAGAGGGCACAAAACATAATAGTGAGTGCCATTGATGATGCAACTTTTCAGAATCTTATACACTGCAAGACAGCCAAAGAGATGTGGGACACTCTTATAATGTATATGGAGGGATCTGAAGAAGTTAGACAAGATAGAAAATCCTTGCTAAATCAGGAGTATGAGAGTTTTAGACAAGGAAAAGGTGATAGCATAACTGAGTGCTATAAGAAGTTCTACAGAATAGTGAATGAACTCATGTCTTATGGAAGAGAGTTCAGTAACTATGAACTAAATGACAAGTTCCTAAGGTCCCTAACCAAAGATTGGGACACCAAGATCTGTGCCATAAGAGAAATGGCTAAGTTGGGGGAAATTCCTCCTCCTACACTGTTTGGCAAATTATTGTCCTATGAGATGCAGTTGACAGTAAGGAAAGAGGAGGAGAAATCAACAAGAACTGAGCACAAGGAGAGAACAGTTGCTTTCAAGACAGATGTCCCCAGAAAGTGCAGGAATAAGTCATCAACTCCACCTCCACAGGTAGTTGAATCAGAATCAGATGAGTCAGTCAGCACAAAGACTGAGAGCAGTGAAAGTGATGAAGATTTTGCTGCCTTCACTAGACACTTTCAGAAATTCTTGAAGAAGAAACAGTGGAGGTCAAGACCTTCTACTTCAAAGGGAAAGGAAGTCTTTTATCAGGAGAAAAAGCCTTCAAAGAAAGACAGGAAGAGGACAAAGTCAAGCAAGGCAACTGGTTCAAAGATAGTGTGCTATTGCTGCAATAGACAGGGCCATGTTATTGCAGATTGTCCAGAAAAGAGAAAGGAATCTGGTGACAGGAAAAAGCCTCACTTCAAAGGCAAGAAAGAGAAGTCTTTTGTTGCCAAGAAGGAGAAGACTTTATCAGATATCTCTTCTTCAGAAACTGAGTCTGAGGCTGAAGCCTACATAGGGCTGTTTGCTGAAGAAGAAGAAGAAGAAGAATTCATGCAGATCATGGAGTCTATTTATGAACAAGAAGACAGTCATTGCCAAGGGCTAATGGCTTTGACAGAGAGTGCCAAAATCCTGGAGCAGCCAGGACCCAGTAAGGTACAAGGTTCAAGTTCAAGTTCAGTTTCTTGTTCTAGTTCAGATTCAGATTCTTCTTCATCAAGTGATGAGAATGTATCTGAGTCTGAGGATGATATTCATCAGCTTATAGATGAATATAAAGTGTTGTTGCAAGCTTACAAGAAAAGCAAGTCCCTTGCCAAAAGTCAGGCAAAGGAAATTGCTGATCTTAAAGCTGCTGCAACAGATTCTGAGAAGCAATTTGATCAAAAGCTCAATGAGATAGCCAGGCTGAAACACATTACAGTGATTCAGATGGGGACTATCACTTTTAAAAATGATCAAATCAAGAGTCTGGAGATAAATCTTCAGAAAGAGAGAGATCTTGTTGCTAGGTTTTCTAAACCTAAGTCAGTGCTACCTTTAATTGATGAATTTGTTCATCATAAAGGCAAGGCTGGACTGGGCTTTATTAGACCTGCAGGGACTGAGCAGTCCAAGTCTAAGTCCAAGGGCAAAGCCCCAACATTCAACAAGCCTGCTGTAGACAAGACAGCCAAGGCAGTACCTAAGCAAAGGTACAATAAGTTTGAATGTTGGTGCTGTGGCAAAGTTGGCCATTTTGCAGTGGACTGTTGGCACAATGCTAGTGCCAAAGTGAGTACCAAACTACCTGTTGGAAAGCCAGTGGGTAGCTTTGTCAGATTGCAGACTAACAAGTACCAAGGACCCAAGAATTCTTTGGGTTCTAAGGTTCATTAATCTGTTTTGCAGGTGAGTCCAAGTGGCCATACCCCAACATGGTACTTGGACAGTGGATGTTCCAGACATATGACTGGAACAAGAGAATTACTAAAGGACTATATTCCAATAAAAGATGGTCCAAAAGTAACCTTTGGTGGTTCTGAAAAAGGAATCATCAAAGGGTTTGGTAACATTTCTAGCAACTTAGTTACCATTACTCAAGTGGCTTATGTTAAAGGGTTGAAACACAACCTAATAAGTATAAGTCAACTAAGTGATGTAGGGTATGACATCTCATTTGTTAAAAATGGTTGTCATATCAAGAGGTCAAGTGATCAAGAGATCATTTTGACTGGTTATAGGAAGAGGAATGTCTACTGCCTAGACATTATGGTTGAGAACAATGGTTCTCCAGTTTGTCTTGTAGCTGATGAGACAGTCTCTCATTGTGTCAAATGGCACAAGAGGCTTGCCCATCTTAACTACAAGACTATTAGCAAACTCTTTAGCAATGAGTTAGTGAGGAATGGTCCTCAAGTTAAGTGTGTTAAAGATGGTATTTGCTCAGCTTGTCAAAAGGGCAAGCAGACTAAATCCACCTTTAGAAGCATAGAAAACAAAGATGCTGTGAGGTGTTTATACCTCTTGCATATGGATCTTTTTGGTCCAATGTCAGTTCACAGCTTAGGTAGGAAGGTCTATACCTTTGTAGTTGTAGATGACTACTCAAGGTTTTCCTGGGTGTTCTTCTTAAGACAGAAATCTGAAACACCTAGTGTCTTCTATAGCTTTGTCAAGCAAATTCAGAATGAACTAAATAGTACAGTGGTCAAAATTAGAAGTGACCATGGTACTGAATTTCAGTCTGATAGCATGACAAAACTATGTGAAGACTTTGGGATATTTCAAGAATTCTCTTCACCTAGAACACCTCAGCAAAATGGCATTGCTGAGAGGAAGAATAGAACCTTGATAGAGGCTGGTAGGACCCTATTAAGTGATACATCACTGCCAGAGTATTTCTGGGCTGAAGCAGTTAATACTGCATGCCATGTTATAAATAGGGCTACCATCACTAAAGGGCTCAATAAGACCCCCTATGAAGTTGTGAAAGGCAGGAAACCAAACCTATCCTATTTTAGGATCTTTGGTTGCAAATGCTTCATACTTAACAATGGGAAGTCTTACTTAACTAAGTTTGCTGCCAAGTCCCAAGAGGGAATTTTTGTTGGGTACAGCAATAATAGTAAGGCTTATAGAGTCTACAACTTGACTACACAAGTTGTAGAAGAATCTGTGCATGTAGTTTTTGATGAGACTAAACTTATTAACAATGAGTTGTCTAGTAGTGTATGCAGCCCCACAGTTTTAACAAAGAAAATGGACAAGCTAACTATAGAAGAAGTACCTGCTGCAAGACAGCAAGTAGAAGACAGTAGCTGTTGTCCAGGGGGAGAACTACATGTGCCAATTGCTGAAGAAGTACAAGGTATACAGCATGATGGAGATGCTGAAGAGGTTCAACCAGAAGTAAGGATGCCTCCAGCCAACAGGCATCTAAGAGATCATCCAGTAGAGCAGATTATTGGAGATCCAAGACAAGGAGTACAAACCAGGAGCAGATACATGAATACAACAATCTACTCCAGTTTCCTGTCTCAAGTTGAACCTAAGAAATTTGAAGAAGCAATACAAGATCCACAATGGACTGAAGCAATGCAAGAAGAGCTTAATCAGTTCAAGAGGTGCAAGGTCTGGGAACTTGTTCCTAAACCTAAAGACCACAATGTAATAGGAACTAAGTGGATCTACAGGAATAAGATGGATGAACAAGGGGTCATCATTAAGAATAAGGCTAGACTGGTTGCTAAAGGATATAGGCAAGAAGAAGGTATTGACTTTGATCAAACCTTTGCTCCAGTAGCCAGACTGGAAGCCATAAGAATGTTCTTGGCCTATGCAACCTATCAAGGATTCAAGGTTTACCAAATGGATGTCAAGTCAGCATTCCTAAATGGTAATCTTAAAGAAGAAGTCTATGTGGAACAGCCTTCAGGTTTTGTTGATCCAACTCTACCTCATCATGTCTATAGACTTAGGAAAGCTTTATATGGGTTAAAGCAAGCCCCTAGGGCTTGGTATGAAACCCTATCTAGTTTCCTCATTGAGAACAAGTTCTCAAGGGGGAAAATAGATAAGACTCTATTCCTTAGGGAATCTAGAGGCAAAGTCATACTAGTCCAAATATATGTAGATGACATTATATTTGGGTCTACTGAAAGCAGTCTTTGCAAAAAGTTTGCAAAACTGATGCAAGGTCAGTTTGAGATGAGTAGTATGGGAGAGTTGAAGTTTTTCTTGGGTCTCCAAGTTAAACAGACTGAAAGTGGTTTATCCATATGTCAGTCCAAGTTCACCCTAGAACTCATAAGGAAGTATGGTATGGATTCATCCAGCACCATGAAGACTCCTATGGGGTCAAGTATGTCTCTTAGCAAGGATGATGCAGGGAAACCTGTAGATGAAACCTTGTATAGAGGGATAGTTGGCTCCCTATTATACTTGACTGCTAGTAGACCTGACATCATGTATGCTACATGTGTTTGTGCCAGGTATCAAGCCTTCCCTAAAGAGTCTCATTTGACAGCAGTCAAAAGAATATTGAGATATCTAAAGGGCACTCCCTATCTAGGCCTCTGGTACCCTAGGAATGGAGATTTTGATCTAACAGGTTATTCAGATGCAGACTTTGCAGGATGCAAAGAGGATAGAAAGAGCACTACTGGAACCTGTCAATTCCTAGGTGGGAGACTAATTTCATGGAGTAGCAAAAAGCAAACCAGTGTGGCTATCTCCACAGCAGAGTCAGAGTATGTGGCTGCAGGAAGTTGCTGTGCTCAACTTCTGTGGATTCAACATCAGCTAGAGGACTATGGATTTCAGGTAAGTAGAACTCCACTTTTCTGTGATTCTACA
This sequence comes from Platanthera guangdongensis, assembly GCA_039583875.1. Taxonomy (NCBI): domain Eukaryota; kingdom Viridiplantae; phylum Streptophyta; class Magnoliopsida; order Asparagales; family Orchidaceae; genus Platanthera; species Platanthera guangdongensis. The sequence continues at coordinate 69,320,163 of CM077164.1, forward strand.
AGTGCTATTTCAATAGCTAATAACCCTGTATCTCATAGTAGAACAAAACATATTGAGATTAAATATCATTTTCTTAGGGAGCATGTAGAAAGAGAAGATATTTTATTAGAATATGTTAAAACTGATAATCAAATAGCTGATATGTTTACTAAGCCCCTAGAAGAAGCTAAGTTCAATAGATTCAAAATTGAACTAGGAATGATAAACTTAGAGTAAGTTTACAGATTTGAAAATGACTAAGTAAAAAGGTGTCGACACATAGACAAGTCTATGTCGACACAGAATAGTGGTGTCGACACTTCAGGAAAAAGGTGTCGACACATCTAGGAATGTGGTGTCGACACTTCAGAATGTTAGTGTCGACACATGTCCAGTAGGTGTCGACACATCCAAAGTGGTGTCGACACTTAAGTTTTACTCAGAATTTTTCTAAGTAAAGTCTCGACAATGTGTCGAGTTATGTTGTGTCGACACATAAACATGTGTCGACACATAAAATCTGTTGACTAAACTTGTGTCGACACATATGTGTCGAGACATTATAAGTCAGTGTCGACACTTATTGCCAGTGTCGACACATTTTAAGTTAGCTGTCCCGCATGTTAATCTTCAAAATCAGAAAGGTATAAATAGGGTTCTGTCTTTGTTTGTCGACACGCTTTCACAGTTTCGAGACTCAAACTTCTGTGTCGACACCTCTCTTTTCTAAAGACAAATTCTACAAACCCTAATGGCGCCTAAGCTAGAGGAGAACGTTAATGAAGGATATGAGCTAGTGCGCGGCGCATTCGACGATGCAGATCAAGAAATCAAGTCGGTCGTAACCCTAGTCGCCGATTCTGGACTAGAATATCTAGTGTCTGAACCAACTAAGATATGGAAGAAGGAGGTGCTTGAATTCCTTAATGGAGCTCAGATAGATGAATCTGGATACAAAATCAAATCCAGAGTTCATGGTGCAAGGGTTAAGGTATCCTCTAAAAGTCTGAGGAAGATTCTACAGCTTCCAAGAATTCAAGATGAAGAAGAAGTTACTGCTATCAAGACCAGAGAAGCTTTAACTTGGTGTGGACTGGATCCAAAAATGAAGATAGGCTCTGTGTTTAACAGGAAGGGCATGAACAGCCAAGGCAAATTCCTGTCTGAGATAGTGGGAAAGGTCTTACTCAGTAAGCCAGGAGGGCATGACAGAGTGTCTGCCTCCATGTTCAATATAATGACAAGAATTATCTTCACTATAAGAACTGATTGGTCAGTTATAGTGTTTGACAAGATTAAGGAGAGCTTGAAGAAGCCCAACCTGGGCAGAATCATTAGTCTATACCTAGCTGGTGTGATACCAGAGGTAATGAGTACTGCTGCAGGCAGCAAGATAAACCACATGAGGAAGATGGATCTAAGGATCTTTTCTAGATGGGACAGGGTGTTGTCCAAGGAAATGCCAACCCCAGAGAAGACAGTTACTGAGAAGGAGATTCCTCCAAAGAAAAAGAGAAAAACTACTCCAGTGGCACAAGAGTCCACTAGTGGTTCTGAAAGTGAAGAACAAGTTATTTTCACTCCAGATGACCAAGAGGAAGAGCCTGCAGTGAAGTCTCCTGCTCCTCCAGCTGATGCAGAGATCCAGGGGGAGCTACAACAAGCTAGCCCCATTCACAAGGATCAAAGCCAGGGGGAGCCTCCAGTTGTAGAAGAACCCTCTACACTGGACAGTGAGCAAGCCACCACCATCATACAAGAGGTACTCACTGACCTAAATACTTTAGAATATCTTATAGAAGATGCTGATTTGTCTGATGTTCCTCAGCAAACTCAGCTGCCTAGTCAAGCTCCAGATGTTGTTATAGAAGACACATCTGCTGTTCCAGTAATTCCTGATCCTGTGGTTGAAGAACCAAGAACTTCTCCAGCTTCTTCACCACCAGAATACACCATGGAGGATTTATTCCTAAATTTAGACCAACAAGATTTTGACATGGACAAGGATGCTGCTGAAAAAGATCATGCTGCTGCTGAGGGGGAGCAAATGCCAGTTTTGGAAGAGCCTATAAGGCAACAACCTGAGAAGCCTCAAAGCACTAAGGACAGGGTTGACATAGCCAGCACTTCTGCCTCTGAAGATGAGGAGAGTGCTAGGGCAAAGAAGAAGAAACTGTATGTATTCAAGAGGAGAAGCCAAAGTTATAAAAAGGCTTTACAATCAATTGCACCACAGCCTATAATTCAGCAAGCTCCAACTGCTGATTATAGTGCTTTAATGGTTGCACTACAGATAAAGTTGGATGAGCAAAGGCAGGCCATAGAGAAGTATGTAGATGAAGGGCAGAAATCACTTCAATTTGATCTGGCCCAGGAAATAAAATCCATCAGGTTTGAGATGAATCTCAATAAGAAGGAGATGACTGAATGTTTTCACAAAGGTGGAAATGCAGTAGTGTTCTTGGCAACCCACCAGGAAAAGATTAAGGCACAGGTAGATGATATAGCATTGAAGCAAGGATATGTTCTTGAAAATCAGTTAAGAATGAATGACAACTTGACTGCTTCACATAATGCTATAGTCACTGAATTGAAGAACAAGGCTGCTGAACCTTCTACATCTACTGCTGCTGCTAAAGCTGATTTTGATAAAGTATTCCAGGAAGAACTTTCTGCTGTAAAGACTGCTATCCAAGCCTCCCAAAAGGTCATCTCTGAACAACTTCAAAAGCTTAAACCATTCTTTAAAGATGGAGTCAGATACTTGGATAGTCAAATAAGATTTCAAAAGGATGATGTCAGAGATCATATGGCTAGAGAAGTCATAAAGGGGGAGAGAGTTTTAGTCAAAGCTAGCTCTGACCATGCAAAGTGGATATCAAATTCCATCAGAGCTACACTAGGCTATCCTCCACTTTGTGATGATGACAATGTGGCAGAATCTGGAATTCAAACTGCATATCTTGGAGGTGAGCAACCAGAGGTAGCTCAAGTGATATATCCTCCACCAGATTTTGACATGGTGCAAGCTGATATTCATCATATGTATAGCCCAACTGAAGGGAAGTTTAATGTTATTCTGGATAAAGTGGTTCAGCCTATTACTGAAGCCATGCAAGAGGCATTACAGAATGAGGAAGAGACAAGGTTGTCTAAGAAGAGGTTTAGGGAACAAGCAGAACAAAGGCCAGACTTTGAACAGTGGAGCCCTACCTCTAGGAATATAATATTAACTGCCTGGAAAGCTGCCAAGGACAATACTCATGACAGGAACAAGTGGTTTTCTGAATCTGAATGGAGAAAACATGAGATCAGGCAGGAAGCAATAGTTCAGTATAGAAGGAAGGCAAAGATGGGAAAGCTACCTCCTACTGCAGTGGAGCCTAGCAAGTACTTTCCAAAGTCATATCACTATTTTGAGAGGCAGAAGATCAAAGCTGAAGAGCTCAAAAAGAAAGATCTAAAAGGCAAGAAGCATGCTGATGCTGAAACTGTTGATGCCCCTGTCAAAGCTCAAGTTCAAGCTGGCAAGGGAATAGTTATCAAGGAACCTGACCAGAAATAGATTAAGAATTTACTTAAAGATTATTTTGTAATCTTTTGAATGTAAATCATTTTTGTAAACTACTGAAAATGTATAAGACAAATGTTAGAACAATATATGATCAATATATTTCATGTTTGTTCTGTGAATGTGTATATATCTATTTCTTATTTGTTCTGAAATGATGTATGTGTATACATGTTATGTTTACCCTGCTGTACTTTATCCTGCTTTACATCACTTTGTAATTTTTAATTATGAATGGTGTATATCATTGACTAAGGGTTATGACTTCTCCAAATAGGGGGAGATTGTTGGGTACATTGGCTAAATGTACCTGATTTGAAGAAGCCTCACCCAACTCAATGATATACATCATAATGTATTTGATGTATGTTGAGTTTACTTGTGCAGGTTAAGTAATCACTGGACTGAAGCAAAAAGTTTCTAAGTCCATGTGTCGACACCCAGAGGGAAAGTGTCGACACTTAAGAAGGCTTGTGTCGACACCCAGACAAGCAGTGTCGACACTTGGAGTCATTGTGTCGACACCTGGGATGCAGAGTCGACACCAGACAGAAAGTGTCGACACTTGGAGCTGTGTCGACACTCAGTGAAGAAAAGTGCAGACAGAAAGTGTCGACACAAGGAGCTGTGTCGACACCCAGTGAAGCTGAGTCTACACCAGATAGTGTCGACACTTGGAGCTGTGTCGACACTCAGTAAAAGACTGCAGAAACTAAGTTAAAGTGTCGACACCAAGAACAATGTGTCGACACACAACAAGAAGAGTCAGCACTTGAAGAAAGTGTCGACACCAAGAACAAAGTGTCGACACTCATCAGAAGAGTCAACATTTGAAGTAAGTGTCGACACCCAGAACAATGTGTCGACACTCAGCTAAAGACTCTACACTTGAAGAAAATGTCGACACAAGGAGCTGTGTCGACACTTAGTAGAGAACAGAATTATCAACAAAATATTCTAAGTACAAGTGTCGACACTAAGGGAATGTGTCGACACTCAGCTGAAGTCTCAACAGAAGAATCAAGTGTCGACACAAGGAGCTGTGTCGACACTCAGCAAGAATCAACATAGAAGACTATGTGTCGACACCAAGAAGCTGTGTCGACACTTAACAGATTCAACACAAGATGTGTCGACACAAAGGAGATGTGTCGACACTTAGCAGAATACAGCTAAAGATAGAAGAACAAGTACTTGTGTCGACACTCAATTTCAGTGTCGACACCTGAAGAAGAATCTGTGTCGAGACATACAAGGAGTTGTGTCGACACCTTGTAGACTTGTGTCGACACTTACTCAACATGTGTCGACACTTGGACTATAAGTGTCGACACTTAAAGACAGAAAGTCTCGACACTTTCAGACAGTTAGAGATTTTCAAGAAATGACTGGATGACTTGACAGCTGCCGTTCCAGCTGGTCTACAGCACCTGTCAGAGATATCAGAAGTCAGTTATGGACCGGACCAGCCGGTTACCATGAAGAATGCCTATAAATAGGCACCTACAGTTTAAAGAAACTGTTGATCACATTGTTGAAGAACAAGTTATTAAAGTGGTACACAGAGTATCAAATCAAGAAGATCTTGCAGTTCAAGTGCAGATCTAAGAAGTTGGAGAGAGAGGGCTCCATCCAAGAAATCAGCCTTTGGAACTAGGCTGAGAAGAAGGGTTCAGATCTAATCTGAATTCTAAGTGGCAGAGGTCAAGGAACAACTGTAGAAGGAGACAATCTTATTCAGTTCTACTCAAGAAGCTTTGAAGAAAGCTAAGTCAGATTGAATCCAGCTGAGTTCTTCCAAGAACTCATCAAGAAACTCTCAACTTCCCTCTCTCATTTTTGAGTTGTTGAGTTATTATTTCAATAATCATTTTTATCTTGTAGGATCCTTTGGATCTGAGTGAATTGTAAGCCTATAATTATAAAGGCTGAGGGTAGGGCCTTTGGCCTGAGTGTAGGAGATTGTTATCTCTGAGTGTAGGCCTTGATTGGCTGAGTGTAGGCCTGGGTGGCTGAGTGTAGGCCTTTGTGGCTGAGTGTAGGCTTTGGGATAAAGCTGAGTTGTAAGGCTTTGGGCCTGAGGAGTAGGAACCAATTTGGGTTCTGAGACAGTGGAGGAGTTTGGCCGAATCTAGTACACTGCTAGATAGGCGAAGGGGGAAAGTGGATGTACCCATATCTTGGGGAACCACTATAAAACACTGTGTCTACTGTGCTGTGCTGTGATTGTTGCTGTGTATGTTGTGTGTTTGCTGTGATAGAATAGTTAGAAATCTGTGATATTAACTGTTTGCTGCCATTAAAGTTCAAAAAGGATTAGGTCACCTATTCACCCCCCCTCTAGGTGTTTAGGTACCATATCTTTCATAGTGGTTCCCCAAACTAGGTGGTAGGAATCCACTAGCAGGTTTGATCAGTTGACTACCACCACAAGATCTATTTGTAGGGAGATCTCACAACCCTTTAGTCTTTTGATCAGGTGCCCAAAAACCAACAATAAACTTTTAAGGGAGTTATTAAACCCTTTATATAGTGAAAGAAAAGTTGATGATGTCTTCTCTTTTTATCTAAACAATAGAGAAGACAAAAGTGGATCTTTATTGTCAAAGCTCCACCTGAGATGTAGAGTAGTTCATGAAAGAAGGAAGCTTTGCTTCAGGGTGTAGGTCTTCAGATTGATGTTGATCTCCAGCAAGCTTTTTAGACTAATTGTATTCGATGTCTCCTAAAAGCTTGGAGAAGATTTTCTGATGATGAAGACAGAATGAATTTTCGACTCCAAAAACTTTTTGTGTTTGCCCGTCTGTCTTAGTAAATTCTATCAGCTCGGAGATTCTCTAACTTCTTGTTTTCTATTATTGTGTTGTTGATAGCAGATCATTCTTCTTTGTATCTAAATTTGAATTTTACTCCTTAATTGACTGCTGAATTCTTGGAACTTGGACAAACAACTAGAAGGGCATTAATTTGATTCCTCAACTGTCCCAGTAATTAAGCCGAATTTTTACTCTGTGAAGTCCAGTAATTAATGCTGCCAATGAACGGCTATATTCATAAGAATATATGAATTTAATTATCAGAGCAATATAGGCAACAATATATTAAATCAGCCTTTGTCAATCTGGAAATGAACTATAGAGAAGGAAATATTGAACTAACAGATTTCGTCGACCTCAGAACAGATTTCGTCGACCTCAAAACAGATTTCGTCGACCTCAGAACAGATTTCGTTGACCTGAACTTAAGGTTCATCGAGCTGAGAAATCGTCTTTGTCGACCTGCGCTCAGCGAACATCAATCTAGAAATACCTTGCTAATTCTGAGCTCCAAGTTTGTCGATCAGAGAATCTATCTTGAGGGAAGAAATCATCGACCTGAGCTCGAATATTATCGAGCTTAACTCAGAGAAAGAACTCTGAGTTCGTCGATCGTCGAGCTAAGTTCGAAGAACTCTGAACTGATAATCTTTACTCTGAATTTTTCTAAGTTTGAGTTTCCTGAAGTCCATTGCAGGCTGGTCCATGAAGCTTGATTCTAAAGACTAGCCTAACTCTAGGACTGACAAACTTGACCCTGGCTACACAAGATGGGTCAAAACATCCTAATAGTGAACCTTAGCACAAATCCAAACTAGGGATCAAACAATCTACCCCTATTTGGGTGAGGTCACTAATAAACAAAATATAACAAATAATCACAAAGCAAGACAACAATATCTGGCGGAAAATAAAAAGTCTAACAGATATATACAACAAGTGCTTTGTGACAAATTAACATAAATAGTTCAGAAAATAAACTAATCAAAAAGTTTTTTAGGTTTCTTGGAATTGTCTTTCTCAGCTTTCTCAGAAGGTTGTCTGAAGATGATTTCCCTATTGGTATTGGCAGCTTCTTTCTTAGACATTATCATATCAACTGCTCCAATAATGTTATAAGAAATTGGTCTTGGAACAACTGCTTCTGGGTGAAGACTCATGTAAGCATCTACATTGAAAAATTTATTTGCTTTATCATACCTTTTAAGCTCTTCTTTCTTGTAGGACGACATGGTAGAATGTTGAGAGGGATCATTGCCTTCTGCTTTAGCTTTGTTAATCAAAGATAGTCCAATTAGCTCTTGAAATCTGGTCATTTTAGCAGTGTTCTCCTGTTTAGGATCAACAAAGGGAATTGGTGGAGATTCAGGCCTTTTAGGACTGCTGTCCTTCTTTGATTCACCATGAGATTTTGTCGGACTCTTTAGCTCTGTAGTTGAAGGTGGATTGCCTCTTGTAGACTACTGATAGTTCTGATGCCTGCTGCTCTAAGAATATGGCTTGGAATGTCTTTGATATGTTTTAGTGATTGAAGTTAATCTATGAGAGACACTTCCAGAGGCCCCTGCAGATGGAGGAGGAGGATGAGGATCCTTTCTGAATTGCTTAGGAGGGGACCTGTATCTTCTCCTCTTCTTCCTTTCCTTTTGTTCATTCTTAGATAGCCACATCCACTGAGGCATACCAGGATAAGGAGTAATCTTGTTCAATATTTAATATAGTGTGTCTGTAGTTGGATTAGGCTTAGGAACAGCCTTAGGAATAGCTTTTCTCTTCTTAGGTATCTTTTTCCTAGATTTTGGTTCATCAGAGTCATCAGAGTCATCGTCATCATCATTATCATCAAAAGAACCAGGAGGATTATCATATAAATCATCAATCTCTTTCAATGCTTCCTTGGAGATTTGCCTCTCAACCTTAGGTAGCACTTGAAATTCTGGAACTTCTGGCACAGCAACACTTTCAGTAATAATTTGATTTTCATCTTCTTTTTTCCATATTTGCAAACATGATGTCATCCAAGTTTGGCATTGGGGACTCAGCCCACATGCGAGGAGGAGGACTATACACCTCTTCATCAACTTGTATTTCTGAGATCACAGGGGCTGCCAAACTTGCCCTTATTTGGTCCATAACTTCTGGACATACTGAAGCAGAATAGCATATAATGGCTTTGGAGAAAACTTGCTCAGGAAGAGGACGAGAATGAAAAAGAGTATCAAAATCTCTTAATAAATCAGCTAAGTCCACAGAAGGGACTAGGAAAACGAATGGTGTAGCTGCCAAAGGTTCTGCAATCTAAACATCAGTGAGCTCAATATCAAATTCTGAAGGATCTTCCTCAAGAAAATCTAATAGCTCTGTATCTGTATTTACACTTTCTGTAACTACTATATCCATATGTACATCTGTTGTTGCTGCTATTGCTGCTGAAGGAGAAAGAACTGGAACTTATTCATAGGATATCTACCCATACCTGGTTTCAGAGGGTCCTGAATCCAGGCCCCCGGAAGAAGAAGGGACAGAGGGGGCAGCAGCAAAGTGAGCAAAGAGGGAGGAGATGGAATCAGCAAGAGGTGCAATTGCCTCTACTATGAGATTCCTGATGATTGGAGTGATGAGCTCCAGGATATTGGAGATGGATGGAGAATCCAATTGCATAAACTCAGGAGGTGTCTGAGTAGATACAGATGGATGTGTGATGGAGGATGAAATGAAAGGTGGAGTATCAGTCATGATCTCATCTAGAGATGATGGAATATGGTGAGGAGATGATGTTAGTAAGTCCAATAATTGAAGTGGTATGGAATCAAGGTGACGTGGTAATGGGGATGAAGGTGGTGTGATGTGTTCTGGAGATGCAGGGGTTGTTGGTTGATGCATTGGTGAGGCAGGTGGTGTTGGATATTGAAGTTGTGATGTTGAGGCAGTGGATGGTTGCTGAGGGGAGTTGATGAAGGAAGTGAAACCTCTGTGTCATCAACTTGTTGTTGAGATGGAGGTGGTGGATTCCTGATCGAGGTAATTTCTTCTGGAGGGGGAGGAGTGGCTATTAGTGCCCTTGTGTCCTCAAAAATTCTGGAAGAGGATGATGCCCTGGATGGCTTAATGATGGTCCTCTACCATCTGCCAAATAAGGCACAAGTTAGCCTCTTGGATGTATTGATGAATATGGTCTGAGAGACTAGTGCTTCAGATGCCTTGACCTGGAGGAAAATCCCTAGAATCCTCCGAAAACAGACTTCCTTCTTAGTTTTCTTCTTTTTGATTAAATCAAACAATATCTTTCCCCAATGTACTGTCTTCTTATTCACCACAGCACACATCACCAAAAACTAGTGTCTGGTAATGTAATCATCGGCAATATGCTTGCCCAGCAAAACTTTTCTCACAACATCAGCCAAAAACTTATACTCAGCAGATAAATTTTTCTTTAATATTTTGTTAGGGTTTCCCTCAGAGTGACCCATTTTTAGCAGCATATCATCATACTCAGAACTGTGTATTTCTATATCTTCTTCTCCATTCTTAAAACCGAAATTTTAGATAGAATGGCAGGAGTAAGAATAACATGTTTCCTGCTGTTGTTCATGCCTTTGTCTCAGCATCAGGTGTGGATGAAGTATATACCCATTCCTTTATTTCAGCCACCGACAACTTTATCCTTATGGTCATGAACTTCTTTAACTGTTATTCTTCGAATAACTGCAGTATATCCATGAATATTTGATCAGAATGTTGGAAGGTGTCAAAATCAATGTCAAACCTAATGTCAAATTTCATGCTTGTGAGAGAGTTTGCTGGAATCGCCATTGTTTCTTACAAAAACAAGAAAGATCAAGTGTCAGAGAGTTCTGAAGGCGCGGGAGTTAGGTCGAAGAAAAACCCTATTATATGGTTTTCAGAATATGAAGCGGCGAGCTCCGTCCTGCGAAAATAAAAATTCTTCGATCTCAGGTCGGCGAATGCTGAAAGTTCGTCGATCTAAGTTTGAAGAGGATGGAAAATAGTTCGTCGATCTTAGGTTGACGAAATATTTTCGGAAGCAAGTTCGTCAATCTCAGGTCGACGAAAATGACTTCACATTGAGATATCGTCGATCTCAGGTCGACAAGAAATCTCAAGAAGATTTCTCAGCTCGTCGATCTCCGTTCGACGAACTTTGATAAATTCTTCGACTGCAGACATAAATTAAATTAAAGCCTCTCCATTTATCATACCTAGCTGATTCATAAAGAATATATGGTTCCTCTCATCTAAGGGTTTGGTGAAGATGTCTGCTCTTTGCAAATCAGTGTAGATGTAGACAAGCTTAATTTTATTTTTGTCCACACAATCTCTAATGAAATGATGTCTTATATCTATATGCTTAGTTCTACTATGATGCACCAGATTTTGTGCAATGATGCTCAGCTAAAGAAGACGAGAGAAGTTGAAATCTAACAAGAATGGTCAAAAATAGGAGTTAGGGCCAAAAACCCTAGCGAGAAAAGCTCAAGGAATGGGAAAACTTTTACCACAATGACAAAGCTCTCGCTGAGAGCTTTTCGAATCTGTACTCGATTGAGGAATTTGAGCACCGGAGCACCATCGGCGGCCACTGGAAGGTTAGGGGAAAAACTTCTCACTCTCGTTCACGTCGCTCTGGTTTGGGAGATAGACAAAATATTTGGTTGGATAAAAGAGGAGGAAGAAGAAGGTATATATATGAGTGCAGCATTAGGATAACCACACCTAAGAAATGAACCGGGTCCTGCTGAACGGGGCATCCCGAGAAGAAAGGAGGTTTTCTCGAGATCAACCAGACATCCTGAGAACAAGAATGTCGTTTTCGAGAACAAAATGGCAGTTCTCGAGAGCAAGGAGGCTGCTCTCGAGAACTAAGAGACTGTTCTCGAGAACAAGACGGATGTTCTCGAGAATGAAGAGGAAGTTCTCGAGAACAAGAATGTCGTTCTCGAGAAAAAAATGGCAATTCTCGAGAGCAAGGAGGCTGCACTCGAGAACTAAGAGACTTTTCTCGAGAACAAGAGGGCTATTCTTGAGAATAAAGAGGCTGTTCTCGAGAACAAGGAAGTTATTCTCAAGAACGAAGAGGCCTTTTATCGAGATCAAGGATGCTTTTCTCGAGAACAATGAGGCAAAACTCGAGTATAGGATCAACTTCTCGAATACAAGCAGGAAGGACAAAAACCGTTCGACGCTTCATCGAGCTCAGCTCGATGATTGTCGAGCTCCGCTCGACGTTCGTCAAACACACACAGGAAAAACCCCATTCGACGAATATTTTTCAAAATTCGTCGAACTCAGGACCCGATCGATGAGCTCAGTTCAAAAATCGTCGAACGCCAAGGATCAAACATTCTGTTCGACGAACTGTGCACAGAAATTGTCGAACTCAGAACCCAGAACCGCTCGACCCTTGATCGAGCTCAGCTCGATGTTCATCGAGCTCCGCTCGATGCTTCGTCGAGCTTTGATCGACGATCGTTGACCTCCAAACAAAACCCAGAATTGTAAGAAACTGTGAGTATATAATAATTATACATTATACTTTAGGAGGGCCTTCCCGAGAATCAAAAACAGGCCCAAGGCTTTAATATAGTAATTATCGTACTCAGATAGTTGAACAAGGAAATATGAGTTCAAAATAGCGGCCCAAATACATCAAATTAAATGATTTAAACAGCGAAGACAAACCTAGAATTTGACATACCATTCTTGAGACATAACATCAAATGCTCTCACAAACAAAAAGATCACCACAAGGGTCCAAACACGCATTGAGACTCCAAAATGCTCGGAACGCAACAGAACTAGACAAGCCCAAGGCCTCAAAACCTCATCCTTAATATCAAGGAAAACATTCCAACCCATCAGAATCCCAAAATCAGGATAAACAAGCTCAACGAATGCGAAAACGCACAAACAGTGCAGTGTCCGTCAACAAAACAAAAAAGGGTAATGCCCTGACATCGAAGTTATGACGTCGACAAACCAAATAATGACATTAGAAAATTTGGGGGCATTACACCTAAGCTCCTGAGTTTAGCTCAAGGAATGGTGAGCTGAGTTCGATGATTTGTGAGCTGAGCTCGACGTACTGCGAGCTGAGCTCGACGAAATCTGAGACCCACCCTTTGAATTGAGCTTGACAAAATTTGAATTCTCCAGCATATTCTTCTTTCTGACATTTCTAATCATGGACTACCTGCATGGATGAACACAAGTACAGAACAAATACATTATGCCCCTTAGCATGATTGGTGATGCCTCTTCAAATCCTGAGGAACATTGTAGGGCACAATTTCCAAAATGATTGTTGGAGGCAATATAGCTTCAACTATTGGTGCAACTTCTTGTTGATCTTCATCCACCTCATTGATGTCTGACAGTTCCTCTACTGTAGTGTCCACTTTATCTAGGATAGGTAGTGCTACTTCCTTGATTGTTAGCTGGTCCATCATCTGGTATATATATGCAGTACTAGAAGAGGAGCTTGACAGCTCACTATTAATCATAGTAGACTCATCAAAGATGAAAGTGAAGGATAGATCTGATTTTACACTAGAGGGGGTGAATAGGGTATATTAAAAACTTTAAATTATTTTTATAGTGGATTTAAAGTAAGTGATATATATATATATGAAAATCACAACACACAATAGAAAGTAAAGTAATCACAGATGATACAAGGAAATTTAATAGATGTTCCCCAATAAATCTGGGTACATCTACTCTTCTACCACCCTGGTAATAATACAATACAGGTTTTGCTCAGGTGTCCTGCCACCAGAAGATCTATTTTCTAAGTGAGATCTAGCAACCCTTTAAGTTTTTGATCAGGTGCCCAAAAACCAAGCTTAAGTCTTTTGAACAGGTCGCTTATGAACTAAGAGATAACTTTTGAATGGATTTATAACCCTGTACACACTAAACTACAAAAATTAGATATTGTCTTCTCTTTCAAGTTTCTCTAAGAAGACATTAGTGGACTGTGATGCAAAAAGCTCCCCTTGATTTGTATAGTCTTTGCGATCAAGGAATTTGAGCCTTTCTTCAGGGTGTAGGCCTTATTGAATGTTGATCCTCTCTAGTAAAAATTTCAGACAGATATGTAATTTGATGTCTTTTAGAGAGTCAGAAGCAGAATGAATGTCTATCTCAAATTCTCTATGTCTATGTATATGTTTGTGTTTGTAATCACTTTTAGCAGCAACCTTCTGAATATATAATATATTACAAGAATTCAAACATTTTAATTAAAACCATTCTGAAATGCCTGAAGAATCTCTGAGAATTGTAATTGCCCTGGAGTTAATAAGAATTAAAACTCTATGATAAATCCATATTTAATGTTGCCTTAAATAACTATATTCATTTAGAATATTTAGCATTAAATATTAGAGTTGTAACTGATTGTAATTAAGATTTAGAAATCATTCTGCCTTCTGAATAAGGAAACTAAGGGAATCATCGAACTCAGCAAGCAATTCATCGATCTGACTCGGGTTTTCGTTGAACTGCACTTTGAAGAACTGAGCTTTACTTTTGTCGATCTGAGCTCAGAGTTTATCGAACTGAGCTTGGATTTCGTCAAGCTAAGCTTTTGAGTTGAGAACAAAGTTCATCGAACAGTGCTCAGCGTTTGTCGAGCAAAATGCAGAGTTAGGAATCTGAGTTCGTCGAACTGAGCTCAACGTTTGTTGAACTAAGCTCGGCATTCGTCGAACTGAATTTCTCTAGATTGCTTCTGAAGTAACAACCCTGGAAATAATTTTATGACACTAGTATATACAAGTTGGCTCAAATAAAACATCTTAAACATATAATAGTGATCATAACCCAAATCAGTAAAAGGGTGTTCTAATAATCTCTCCCTATTTGGGTGGGGATACTATTAAACAAAAAACACAAAGCATAAATATCTAGAAGAAATAAAATTTTTTGCAGATATATAAACGGTTCTTTGAGAAGGTTTATAAGCAACAACAAAGTTCAAAAACATAATCAAAAATTATGTATCCTTATGTGGAGCAGCTGAAGGAGAATCTGAAGATGATTTGGTAAAAATTAGCTTCCCGGTTGGGTCTTCAGCTTCTCTTTTGCTCATTTTAAGATCTTAAGAACCAATGATCTTCAGGAAAGAGGTTCTTGGAACAACTGCTTCAGGTTGCAAACTCATATACTCATCAATATTGAATAGGCTTTTCTTCTAATTTCTATCAAGTTCCTGTTGCCTGTAAGAGGACATAGTAGGGAATTGAGAGGCGTCCATACCAGTAGACCTTGCTTTTCTTATCTTATCAAGAGAAATTTGCTCATTGAACCTTGTCATTCTATAAATTGGATCAACCTCTAGATCATACACTAGAGAAGCTGGCCTTTCTTGGCTAGAGTATTGCTGGCTTCTTTGATTGCTGTGAGTATCAGACCTTGTAGGTCTAACCTTCCTGCCCTGAATTTATCTAGAATGATGTGAAGTAGGACTCTGAGAGTAAGATACACCTCCTGCTGATCCTATTACTGGAGCAGGAGGAGGTCCTCTCCAAGACTTTGGTGGAGAATGATATCTCTTCATTTTCTTCCTATTCTTCTGCTCATTTTTGGAATACCTCATCCAATGTGGAAAGTCTGGAGTGAGAGGTATCCCATACAAAATATAATAAGGGATGTCTGTTGTTGATGAAGGTTGAGGAGCAACCTTAGCTGGAGCCTTCTTCCTGGACTTTCTTTTCTTAGAAGTAGAATCTTCTGACTTATCAGACTCTGTGTTATCATCTGACTGCTCTTCAGGTTGATCATATAAAGCATCAATATATTTATATATATCAGTATGATCATCAAATTGATCCTCTGGCTGTTTATAAAGTTTTTCAACATTAGCTGCCTCTTCCATATCTTCATTAAGATCATCAAAATTTGGCACAGGTGATTCATCCCATGCAAAAGTAGGAGGGGAATGAATCTACTCCATAATATTCATTATATTATCAACTACTATAAGCTGAGAGATAGGAGTAGAACTAGTAGAAACAACTCTGAAACTAGTACTAAGCTCTTCTAAAACTGAAGCATCAATAGGAGCAGAGTAGCAAACTACTACTCTTGAGAGATATTCTTCGTAAACTAGTAAGCTAGGAGAATAACTATGTAGTAAATCAAAAATGATAATAAAGAATATAAATCAAGTGTGGGATGAATAATGATATCACCAACAGTAAGAACTTCTGGCTCTGCTGATAACTCATCCTCATCTGCACTTGTCATTTCTGAATACTGAATTTCATCAAAAACTGCTGCTTCTGTAGCTGGAAATTCTGCACTGGCTGTGATTGGAACTTCTTCATTAACATCTACCCCTGCCTAGATCCAAGGAAAGCTGAATCTAGGCCCCCAGAAGAAGGAACAGATTGGGAAGAGGCTAGTTTAGAAGAATGTTCTGCTATAGAAGTCAGAACATGAGCCAAAGCATCATCCAAGAGTTTCTTGAGAGTTGGAGTGATGAATTCAAGAAGGTTAGAAGCAATGGAAGAGAAATCAAGATACATAAACTCAAGAGCATTCTGAGTAGATGTTGATGTTGGATTTGGATTTGAAGAAGAGGGAGCATATCTATTTGTACAGGTTGGACAGATAGTGAAGGCTTGAGGAATATAGGTGGGATTGGTGACATGGGGAATGTCATCTGGAATGAGTTCCTGGATAGATGAGCTAGGTGGAGATAATTGATGTGGAGATGAATGAGGTGGAGATGAATTAAGTAGAGAGAAGTGAGGTGGAGATCAAAGAAGTGTTGATGAAGGTGGTGATTGATAAGGTGACTGATGAATTGGGGAATTTAGATGGAAGAATGTGGATGGAATTTCTTCAGATAAATTAGGCTATAGTGGTGACTGAGGAACAAATTGATGATCTGGCAAAGTGGTAGTGAAGGCTAAAGATGGAACTTCTTCAGGAAAATTTGTGTAAAGAGAAGGTGGGGTGGAAGAAACAATAGGTGAATGGTGTGAAGAGTGTGGAATGGAAGAAATAATAGGGGAAACTTCTTCTAGAGTTGGGAGAACAGCTGGTGCAGCTCTTATTCTTTCAAAAGCTGCCCGGAGGATTCAGTCCTGGAAGGCTTTTAAATCACCCGATCCCATTTTCCAAATAGGGCAGAGGTTATCCTCTTAGAGTCAATGATGTATATGGCCTGAGAGACCAAAACATCTAGGCATTTGATCTGGTGAAAAATTCCCAAGACCCTTCTATAACTCACAACTTTCTTATTAATCTTCTTCATAATGGAATCAAATAAAATTGGGGGTTAATGGTTTTCTGATCAACCAAGGCACACATCAACATGAAATGGTGCCTGGTGACATAATCATGGGCAAAGTGTTTGCCTAGAAGTACCTTCCCAATCATATCAGCTAAGAACTTATATTCTATAAAAATTTTTCTTCAATAAGTGGTTAGGGTTTCCATGTTTGTGACCCATTCTATTAACCATAAAATCAAATTTTGAACTAGATAACTCTATATCGTCTTCTCCATTAACAAAACCGAAAATTTCGGAAAGAATTTCAGGTATTATAGGAACCTGATTGCCTGAGACTGATCTATTAATAGTTATAAGATCTTGAATCTTTGCGGTATAAATCTATTCTTTAATTTCTAGGACTGGGAGTTTGATTCTGGTAGTCATAAAGTGTCACAGATTCTGTGCCTCAAAGAGTTTCAAAATATCCTGGAAAATTTGATCTGAATGAGAAAAGGATTCCATGGAGATGTCGAAACCTGCATCAAACTTCATTGCTGAGAGAATCGCCTGTGAGATCACCGATGTCCTACAAAACATAAAGATCAAGTGCAATCGAAATGGAAATGGATAAAGTGTTGGATAGAGTTCGATGACAACTAAATATAAGTTTTTAGAAGTTGAAAGACGAACTCCGTTCGACGAAAAACAAAACATCGAACTCTGAGTGACGAATATTTCACAAAAGAAATACAATTTTTCGATCTTCGTTCAATGAAAGGTTTATGAAAGAATTACAATTCTTCGAGGTCCGTTCGACAAAAAGTAGAAATTAGTCGATCGATGAAGTGTTCACAACTCGTCGATCTTCATTCAACGACAATTTTACAATTCATCGATCTCTGTTCGACGAAAAGTTGAAGTTCATCGATCTCTAGCCAAAATCAAATTATAGAATCACCATCAATCATTCATAACTGATTTAAAAAGAAATATGTTTCTTTTCATCTAAGGGTTTAGTGAAAATGTCTGACCTTTGTAAATTAGTAGGTATAAAAATAAGATTAATTTTTTTATCCACATTGTCTCTAATAAAATGGTGCCTAATTTCTATATGCGTATTCCAACTATGAAGGATCGGATTTTGTGTAATAGAAATTGCAGTTGTATTATCACAAAATATAGTTGAATTATTTAAGTTATAACCATAATCTAAAAATTGATTTTGAATCCACAAAATCTATGAATAACAACTACATGCTGCTATATATTCAACATCAAGAGTTGAAGTAGAAACAGATGTTTGTTTTTTGCAAAACCATGACACAAGTCTATCAACAAAAAAACTGACAAGTTCCTGATGTGCTTCTTTTGTCAACTCTGCATCCAGCATAATTAGCATCTATGAATTCAATTAATTCAAATCCTGGCTCAACAGGATACTAGAGTCCTAGATTAGGACAACCCTTTATATATCTTAAAATTCTTTTTACTAAGGTTAAGTGAGAATCTTTAGGATTAACTTGGAACCTAGCACAAATACAGGTTGCAAACATAATATCAAGTCTACTTACTATTAAATTAATAAAGACCCAATAATAGTCATATATGTTTTTTGATCAACAAGTTTTCCATATTCATGATTATCAACTATAACATTAGAGAGCATGGCTGTTTTCATAGCTGAGGCATCTGACATCCCAAATCTTTTAATTTGCACTTTAACATATTTAGATTGAGATATGAAAATGCCATCAGGTGCTTGCTTGACTTGTAAACCAAGGAATTAGGATAATTCACCTATGCTACTCATTTCAAACTTGGAATGCAATAGATCAGAGAATCTTTTGCATAGTTTGGAATTAATAGAACCAAAAATTATATCGTCAACATACATTTGAAATAGTAAAATTTTAGATTTCTGATGTCTAAAAAATAAAGTTTTATCTACCATGCCTCTACTAAATTTATTTTCTAAAGAAAACTAGCAAGGCTCACAAACCAAGCTCTTGGAGCTTGTTTAAGACCATAAAGAGCTTTATTAAGTTTAAAGACATGAGTAGAATGAGTTGAAGAGAAAAAACCTTAAAGTTGTTCTATATAAACTTTCTCTTTGTTTTCTCCATTCAGAAATGCACTCTTCATATCCATCTGATATACCTTGAATTAATTGAATGTTGCAAATGCAAGAAATATTCTGATAGCTTCTAATCTTGCAACAAGAGCAAAAGTTTGATCATATTCTATTACTTCTTTTTGTGATTATCCTTGAGCTATCAATCTAGCTTTATTTATTATTATAACTCCTTGAGCATCCAACTTATTTTTGAAGACCTTTTTGGTTTTGATGACTGGATCATCTTTGGGTATTGGAACTAAGTCTCAAACTCTATATCTCTCAAACTGATTAAGTTCCTCTTGCATTGCAATGATTCAATGTGTATCTTGTTCTGCATCTTTTATGGATTGAGGTTCAATCTGAGAAAGAAAGAATGTATGCATCTGATCTTGATTGATTTGATGTCTTGTTTGCACACCAGCTGATATGTCTCCAATCACATGAGATTTAGAATGATCTCTAAATGTGACAAAATCAACATGTGGAGTTGTTTCTTCAATAACTTGTGTAGTTAATTCCTCTTGGGGAATTTCATTATCTACGATTTTTAGCATAAATTTCTGAATCATCTTCATCATTGTCTTCAGCATTTTGTTGGGAATGATGCAATGTATCCTCTTGATTTAGAATTAATTCTTCTAACTTATCACACAGAATTGGTACCTGAAAAGAGTCTATGGTAGAAGTATTCTTCTCCTTGTAAAACATTTTAGTTTCATCAAATTTTACATGTATAGATTCTTATATTTTAAGGGTAAATTTATTAAAGACCCTATAAGCCTTGCTGACTTGAGAATATCCAAGAAATATTCCATCTACAGCTTTGGATTCAAATTTTCTTAAGTATTTCTTATCATTATTGTGAATATAACATCCACACCCAAAAACTTTGAAATAATTTACTTTAGGTTTCTTATTTTTAAGTAATTCATAGGGAGTCTTACCCTTTATTTATGTATGAGACTTCTGTTAAAAACATAGTTTGGTGTGCTTATTGCCTCTGCCCAAAAAGATAGGGGTAAGTGAGCATATGTAAGTAATGTTCCAACAGATTTAACTAGAGTTCTATTTTTTCTTTCTGCAACCCCATTTTGTTGAGCAGTTCTGGGAGCAGAGAAACACTGCCTAATACCCTCTTTCTCACAAAATTCTCTTATCAGAAGAGATTCAAACTCAGTTCCATGATCACTTCTGATCAATGCAATCTGAGTAGAGTAATCAATCTTGATGTTCATGAGAACGTCTATAAGAACATTAAAAGTATCTGAATTTTTCTAAGAAAGAACACCCAAGTGAAATATAGAGAAATCAACAATAATCACTAAAGTGTAAGACTTTTCTCCCAAACTTTATATTGTAATAGGTTCAAAAAAGTCCATATGTAGCAAATATAAATTTCTGGGTGAATCACTTTTAGAAATGGCTCTAAAACTATTTTTGGTTTGCTTTCCTAACTGACAAGCCCTACAAAGTCCTTTCTTCTTATAAGATCCTGACGGTAGTCCTCTAATAAGGTTGTACTTAGATAATTTAGCAATAGTTCTAAGATTTACATATCTTAATCTTTTATACCAAAGTTCATTGGATTTACTTAACTGATTAAACAAGAAGATTTCAGTTTTAGCAGTGTTAAAATTAACTTGATATATATTACCTTGTCTTATCCCAGTTAAAACAACTTTGTTTTCACTAGATATAATAGAACATAAAGATTTATTAAAAGATACCTGATAACCTTCATCACAAAGTTGACTGATGGAGATAAGGTTGTGATTAAGACCATTCACATAGGCTACCTTTTTGAAGGTAACTGATCCAACCTTGACATTTCCATAGCCCTCTATCTGGCCATAGTTGGAGTCTACAAAAATAACTTTTGGTCTATGCTTTGCTTTGAAGTTACACAGTGTTGGATCCCTAGTGGGATTTGGGCTAGTTTCACTAAGTTAAGATGTTTGACCCAACATGTATAGCCAGGATCATGTATGAGTCCTAGAGTCTAGGCCATGTCCTTAGAGTCAACACTGCATGGACCAGCCATCAACATACTGCAAAAGACTCAAGACTTCGAGAAATTTCAAAGGCTCAAAAAATGAGTTTGGCATTCGTAGAACTCAGGTCGACGAAAGTCGTGCTCAGCTCGATGAACTCAGAGAAAAATTATCTGAGCTGAGCTCGACAAACTTAGTACTCAGGATGATGATTTATGGACACTATATTTCAAGATTCCAAGTCCAAATTTCTTTCTCTGAACTCCAGTCGACGAAACTAGTTCTCAGGTCGACGATCTCTAGGTATTCTACTTCAACATCTTATTCTAGAAACATCTGAATATTCCAAGTCCAGAATCATACTCCAGTCGACGAACTCAACTTCTTAGCTCGACGAACTTAGACCACATTCCTAGCAAGATTTATCAAGTAATAGTTAGAAGTTCTCAGCTCGACGAAACTAGTTCTCAGGTCGACGTACCTAGTTCTCAGGTCGACGATTTCTGGACACGTTACTTCAATCTTAAGTCCAAGAAACATTTCACTGAACTCTAGTCGACGAAGTTAGAATCTCAGCTTGACGATCTTGATGCAGATAATTGGCAAGGTTCTAGAGAAATCAGATATCTGTTCTTAGGTCGACGATCTTGGATCTCAGCTCGACGAATAAATGTTATCTAGTCGACGAACTTGACTTCTCAGCTCGATGAACTCTGGACCCAGGTCGACGAATTCTGTTCACTGCTCAATGATTTCTATGAAGTTCTAGACTTGGATATTTTCCTCCCTCTGTCCTAAACTTATTGCAATAATTCCTGAGTAACCAACGCTAAATATTCTCTGAATATTACCGTTAGACGCAGCTTTGATTATGGACTTCATCGGGATTATTGCTTGCCATTTTTCAATGGGACAGTTGGGGAAATCAATAAATGCAAATATTCTCTAGACTGTCAGCATTGAATGAAGGAAGAAATTCAAAATTCAGAAGTAAGATTTCATAGGAAATATAAAAAGGATTTTCTTCTTCTTCCTTCCAGACAGACCAGAGAAGATACATAGAAAACATGAATCTTCTTCTTCCTTCTCAACTGAACACAGAGAGACCGCAATCATACAGTAACAGAGAACAAGAAGCCCTAGCCCTTGACCAGAGAAAGAATAGCAAGCTGAAGAAGAAGAAGAACAACCATTTAAATCAAGAGTCTTCTTCTGTCTTCATCCCAGGATTCTTCAGAGGACAATAAATATTATATCAGTCAAGAAGCTCCTGAATACCTGTTGGTCAAGGCTGAAATATTGAAGGCCTACTCACCCTGAAGCAAAGACCCATCCTTCCTGAACAAATCTATATCTCAGGGGGAGCATTATTAAAATCAAGATCCACTAAAGTCTTCTCAGTTGTATTTGAGAAAGAGAAGACATAATCACTCTCTCATCCCCCACTGTATAAAGGGTTCTTTAACTCCCTTCAAAAGTTATTCCTGGTTACAAGTCACCTGATCAAAAGACTTGAGGATTGGTTTTTGAGCACCTGATCAAAAGCTCATTGGTGGCAGTCACCTGATCAAAAACCTGCTAGTGGATTCCTACCAGGCTGGTAGAAGAGTGGATGTACCCAGGTTGGGGAACCACAATAAAATTCTTGTGTTATCTGGTTGCACATTTTTCTTTTACTCTTGCTGTGTCTGTGATAGTTAGTGCCTGTGATAGATTATTTTATCTTAGGACTAAGTTTTTTTTATACAACAAAAGTTTTCTAAGTTTTCAGGATACTCTATTCACCCCCCCCCCCACCCCTCTAGAGTATTTCAGATCTAACCCTTACTTTCAATTGGTATCAGAGGAAGATTCCTTTGGTTGTACAAGCTAACCCTTGAACCAAAAGATCCTGAGTTAGATCTGAGTTTTATTTCTATTAGATATATATTCATATTATGGCACAAAACAAAGACTATGCAAGCACCAGACCTCCAGTATACAAATTAAATAAGTTTGTCATCTAAAAGGCAAGAATCAAATTATATATGAATTCAATTGATGAGGACATCTACAATTCCATTTTGACAGGTACTCCTCAACAATCTACTTCCACAGCAACCTCAAGCACTAATGCAGTTCCACCACCTGAGTGGACTGAAGCCTAGAAGAAAGCAAAGGTTGTTGATCACAAAGCCATGAATATTCTGGCCCAAACAATGTCTGATGACATTTTCTAAAAAGTAGCAGAATGCATATTAGCTACGGCCATTTGTGACTCTCTCAACCAAATGGTAGTTGGATCAGCTGATGAGAGGAAAGATAGAAGATCAAATCTCATATCCCAATATGAGAACTTCAAGAAGGAGGAAGCAGAATCTGTTGCAGATATGTACAACAAGCTGAGCTGAATCATCAATGAGCTGAAGACCTTGGATAAGGACATCACCCTTACAGAGGTGAATGAAGAAATCCTTATGCGCTTCCCAAGCTCATGGGATTCAATGATCTGGCCAATCAACGAGGCCAGAAGCTTAAATGAGATTTCCACTGAATCACTTTTGGGAAAGCTCAAGTCCTATGAGCAGCTCATTAAATCTAAAGAGGCAGCAGAGCAAAGGACACCTCCACCGGCAAGGAAGGAACACAACCTGGCATTCAAGGATGTTGAAGAATCTGAAGCCTCAACAGTCAATGAAGAGTTAATGAGTCTCCTTTCCAAGAGATTTTATAAAATGGCAAGGAAAGATTTCAGAAGAAAGTCATCCAGGCATGATGACAAGCCAAGATATGACAAAACCCCCCACTAAAAGGTGGTGTGCTTTGCCTACAGGAAACTTGGACACTTCATCTCAGAGTATCCAGAGAATCAGAAGAAAGAGAAAAGAAGAGAGAAAGATACAAGGAGAAAACAAAGTTCAAGACCTTCCTCCAACAAATACAAGAAGAAGGAGAAAGGTTTTGTAGCTGAATCCTGGAGTGAAACTGAAGATGAATCCACATCTTCCAGCTCCAGTGAAGATGAAGAAGAGGTAAGGGCCAAGAAGTATGCCTCATGGCCATTGATGCCTCCAGAAGTCAATCAGATGAAGAAGATGCATCTGACAATGAAGAAGCTTCTAAATCAGAAGCTGATCAGGTATAGTCCTCTTTCGACTATAATTCTGATAATTTCAAAACTGAATTTAAAACTATGTGTATTGACTTAATAAATTTTGAAAAGGAAATCAAAACACTTAGGAAAAAATTAGCTAATCAAGAAACTCTGATTGCTGAAAACACTAAGTTAAAAGAAGAACTTACACTAGCTAATGAACAAATTATTGCTTTAAAAACTGAACTATGTGAGGCCAAACAACTTGAGGAATCTCTCAATGGGAGAAGCCTTAAACTGATGGACATCACAAGCACAGTCAATGCCAGATTGAATGGCAAACTGGGCTTGGGTGCTTCATCAAGTTTACCCCCTATTCTCAAGAAGAAAATATTAACAACCCACATAAAATTTGTATCTGCTAAGGATAAAGAAAAAGTAGATAGTAACAATCCCAATCAACCTGAAATTAAACACAAAAATAAGGAAAGAAGAAAGGATAAGAAAATTAATATGCAGAACAATGTTCAGCAGATTTCGTCGAACCCAGATCGATAAAATATGGTCAGTTCGTCGAACTCAAGTCGACGAACTTTGAATGCAGATGTATATAATAATTATTCATCTTACTGCGATCGACGAACTATGTATGGTTTGTCGAGCAGAGGTCGACGAACTTGGGGCACAAAAAATGAACATGTTCATTCTCTAAGCAGAGATCGACGATCTTATCCCATTTCATCGAACTCTGGTCGACGAACTCACAACATTTCGTCGAACCCAGAAAGACTTAATAAAAATTATAACTATAAAACCAACCCTAATCAAACTAGGAAACCCTTTAACCCTCTTGCTGATTGGATAATTCCACCTAGAAGATATCACAACTTATGATATAAATCACAACCTGAATTCTCTGTGATATCTAGCTTTTTTTATCAGCAAAACAAAGGACCCAAGGTAACCTGGGTCAAGAACAATTAATTATTTTCTCTGCAGGTGAAGAGCTATCCAGTTGTTAATCAACTATGGTATCTGGATAGTGGATGCTCCAAGCACATGACTAGCAGCAAGGACAACTTACACAATTATAGGTCCAAGCTAAGACCAAAGGTAATCTTTGGTAATTCAAAGTGTGGCCAGTCTGAAGGCTATGGAGAAGTAAGGATTGGAGCAGTCATATTCAAGAAGGTGACTTATGTAAGAGGACTCAAACATAACCACATCTCCATAAGCCAATTATGTGATGAAAGTTATCAGGTACACTTTAACTCAACATCTTGTACTATTTCAAATAAAGAAAAACAAATTATTTTAATTGGAAATAGACAAGGTAACATATACATAGTAGATTTTCTTTCTGCCAATTCAGACATTTGTCTACTTAATTTAGTTAGCAATCAAAATGAATTATGGCATAAAAGACTAGGACATGTAAACATGAAAAATATTGCTAGGCTATCTAAAGACAGCCTTGTAAGAGGCTTACCTTCTGCTCCCTACAAGAAGGAAGGCCTTTGCTTGGCTTGTCAACTAGGAAAGCAAACTAAATGTATTTTTAAATCAGTTAATAAAAGTGATTCACCTAGGATTTTGTAATTGATACATACGGACCTATTTGTACCTATTGTTGTATAAAGCATAGGAGGGAAATCATATACTCTAGTCATTGTAGATGACTTCTGAAGATTCACTTGGGTGTTCTTTCTGAGATCTAAGTCAGATACCTTTAAAGTTCTTACAGATTTTCTCAAAACCATACAGATTGAGTACTCTACTCATGTTGCATTGATTAGAAGTGATCATGGTACAGAGTTTGAGTATCTTCTTATGCATGAGTTATGTGAGAAGGAAGTTATCAGGCACTGCTTCTCAGCTCCTAGAACTCCCCAATAAAATGGGGTAGCTGAAAGGAAGAATAGAACATTGATTAAAGCTGCAGGCACATTACTTGTAGATGCTTATATGTCACTATCCTTTTGGGCAGAGGCTGTAAGCACAGCAAATTATGTACTGAATAGAAGTTTGATACATAAACTTAAGAATAGGTCTCCCTATGAATTACTTAAAGGGAAGAAACCTAAAATGACTTACTTTAAAGTATTTGGATGTGTATGTTAAATACATAATAATAACAAGAAATACATTGGAAAGTTTGAAGCTAAAGCTGAAGTGGGAATTTTTCTAGGATATTCCCAAGTAAGAAAAGCTTATAGGGTATTTAATAAATCATCTTTAAAAATTGAGGAATCTATACATGTAACTTTTGATGATGCTAGCATGTCTTGCAAGGAGAAAGAGATTTCTACCAGTAATCCTTTGCAGGTACCTCACTTGTGTGAGAATTTGGATGGACTAAGCCTCACGCAAGAGGCTCCAACACATCCTTCTCCACAAGTTGATGAAGACAGTGAAGAAGAACCTTTGGAAGAAGTTGAATCTCATACAAACGCAAACATAATTCCACAAGAGGAATTAATTCCAAATGTTGTTGTTGAACCAACTCCACCCACTAACTTTGTCACCCTAAGGGATCACCCCAGATCTCAAGTGATTGGAGACATATCAGTAGGTGTACAAACAAGGCATCAACTCAACCAAGATGTGATGCATGCCTGTTTTCTCTCTCAAGTTGAACCTAAATCCATAAAAGATGCTGAGCAAGATCCCCACTAGATCATTGCAATGCAAGAGGAACTCAACCAATTTGAGAGATCTAGAGTTTGGCATTTAGTTCCAAGACCTAAAGACTACCAGTCATTGGAACTAAATGGGTATATAGAAACAAACTAGATGCCCAAGGTGTAATTGTGAGAAATAAGGCTAGGCTTATTGCTCAAGGTTATAGGCAAGAAGAAGGGATAGACTATGACCAAACATTTGCACCAGTTGCAAGGTTAGATGCAATCAGAATTTTTCTTGCCTATACTGCCTATAAGAAGTTCAAAGTCTACCAGATTGATGTTAAAAGTGCCTTTCTGAATGGAGTACTAAAAGAAGAGGTTTATGTTGAACAACCTCCAAGTTTTATCTCTCCAACCCATCCTTCTTATGTATTTCGATTTCATAAAGCCCTCTATGGTCTAAAGCAAGCTCCAAGAGCTTGGTATGATACTTTAGCTAGCTTTTTGATAGAGTATAAATTCACTAGAGACATTGTAGATAAAACATTGTTCACTAGGCACCATAAGGATCAAACATTGTTTGTACAAATATATGTAGATGACATTATATTTGGGTCTACAGATTCCAAACTATGCAAGAGGTTCTCTGACCTCATGCATTCAAAGTTTGAAATGAGTAGCATGGGTGAGCTCTCCTACTTCCTTGTCTCCAAGTGAAGCAGCTACCTGATGGCATCTTCATCTCCCAGGCTAAATATGTTAAAGAGCTTATTAGAAAGTTTGGGATGGCTGATGCTTCTTCAAAAAAACACCTATGGCCACTATTGATGTAATAGACACTGATGAACATGGGAAACCAGTTTATCAGAAATTATATAGGGGCATTATTGGGTCCTTATTATATCTTACAGCTAGCAGACCTAATATAATGTTTGCTACTAGTCTTTGTGCTATGTTTCAAGTGAACCCTAAAGAATCTCACCTAATTTTCTTAAAAAGATTTTTGAGATATATAAAGAGTTGTCCTAGTCTAGGCCTTTGGTATCCTACTGCGTCAGAATTTGAGTTAACTGGATACTCAAATGCTGACATTGCTGGATGCAGGGTAGATAGAAAAAGTACCTAGGGAGCCTGCCAGTTCCTTGGTATGAGATTAGTGTCTTGGTTCTGCAAGAAACAATCATCTGTGTCTACATCAAAGCTGAAGCAGAATATATAGCAGCTAGAAGTTGTTGTTCATAGGTGTTGTGGATTCATAATCAACTCCTGGACTATGGTTTCAACTTAAATAATTCAACTCTCTTATGTGATAACACAAGTGCTATATCCGTAGCACAGAATCCAGTCCATCACAGTAGGACTAAGCATATAGACATTAGACATCATTTCATTAGAGAGTGTGTAGACAAAACAAAAATTAAACTTGTCTATATCTACACTGATTTACAAAGAGCTGATATTTTCTTCAAACCCATGGATGAAAGAAATCATCTATTCTTTATAAATCAGCTTTGAATGATCAATGGAGAAGCTTTAGTTTAATTTCTGTCTGCACTCGATGAATTTTTCAAAGATCGTCGAACGGAGTTCGACGAACTGGGAAAGGTTCTTGAGAGATTCGTCGAACGGAGATCGACGAACTCTCTGTGAGTGAAGTTATTTTCATCGAACATAGATCGACGAATCTACTTCAGAAAACTTTCATCGAACGGAGCTCGACGAAATGTTTTCAACTCTTCAGACTTAGCTCGAAGAATTATTTAACTACGAATTATTTCGTCAACCTCAGATCGAAGAATTATTACAGTTTCGTGGAACGGAGTTTGTCGATTCATATTCTGGAAAACCTTATATCTAGGTTTTCTTCGACCTCCATCCCGCGCTTTCAGTTCCTTTGCACTTGATCTTCATTTTTCTCTTACAGGTGCACTAATGGCGATTCCAGCAGGCACCCTTGCGGCAATGAAATTTGATACGGGATTTGACGTGGACTTTGATTCCTTCCAACACTCTGATCCAATATTCCTGGACATCTTGCAACTGCTTGAAGATTAGCAGTTAAAAACTTTGATGACTACCAGGATCAAGATAGCTGGCGTAGAGATTGGAGAGTGGGTCTACACTTCTTCCACCACCGATGAGAATACCATGACAAGAACTATATCGGGTAATGTCGTCTCCCTTACCCATGCATTGTTAACCGAAATTTTTGGATTAACTAATGGTGAAGACGATTTAGAAATTGGTACTGAGGAATTTGATGAAATGTTGGGTATGATGGGTTATTCTGGATAAACCCCTAACAAACTGCTGAAGAAACACTTTACTGTTGAGTTTAAATTCCTAGCAGATATTGTGGGCAAGGTGTTGCTGGCAAGCACACTGCTCATGATTACATAACCAGGCACCAATTCCTGGTAATGTGTGCTGTGGTGAACAAGAAGCAGCTGAACTGGGCTCAGATTCTGTTTGAGTTGATCAAGAAAAAGAGCACTAAAAAATAAATTTGTTTTGGAAGAATTCTAAGAATCTTCCTGAAGGAAAAGGCTTCTGAATCACTGGTCTCCCCGACCATATTCATCAATGCCTCCAAGAGGCTCACTTGTGCCCTCTTTGGCAGGTGGGAGAGGAGCATCACCAAGCCCTCTACGGCACCCACCTCTTCCACCAGGCCTTCTGAGAGTACCAGGGCTGCTCAAGCCACTCCCCACCCTACTGAAGAAGTTCCATCTTCCCTTCCATCACTTCCAGCCATCCAACCTCATTCTCTAGTGGTACACCAACTTCCCTCCACCACTCCAACCATATTTCATACTCCCACACATCCATCATCCCCAATCCATATATCTCCAACTCATGTTCCCCTTCATACCTCACCTTCCTTCCCACATGATGTACAAATTCCATCCCACCCTCAAACTCCCTCTCCCCGTGGTACACCAACTACATCACCACCTTCATCTCCCTTACCCCACCATCTGGACAACATCCCATCCTTCAATCTTCTCACATTCCCCCTCCATACTTCTTCTCCTCAAGATGAACCCATGCAAGATACTCTACCTCCTCCTCCACCATCCTCTTCCATCCCTCCTTCTTTTTCCACTGAAATACCTTCTGCACTACCCTCTGCCTTTCTACCATTGGATCCCTCCATCATTCCCCTCTGATATAACTCCTTACTCCCCTCCTCAAAAATCTTATAGCAGAGGCTATTTCCCCTCTTGCTACCTCTATATCTTCTCTTACTGAAACAATCTCTGCTCTCTCTACTACTCCCTCTTCAGTTAGGGGCCTGGCTTCAGTACCCACTGAAACTAGGCAGGGGGAGATACTCCATGAAGAAGAAGCAGCAGCAGCAACAGCAGTAGCAGCAACAACAACAGCAGTAGTAGCAGAAACAACAGCAGCAAAAGCAGAAAAAACAGCAGCAGAAGTAGATGCAGATGCTGATCAAGATTTATTTGATTTAATTCATTTTATTGAGTCTGATATGGATCTGGATGAGCAGGTCCTAGAGGCAATAACAACTGCTGGTGATTTTATTATAAATCCCACAGTAGATCTTTTGAAATTATTGAAAGATTTTGATACAACTTATATGAATAATCTGCCAGCAGAAAGCATAAAGCCATCTTTGGTTATAGTCCCCTACACCTCTCCCATAAGCCCCATGGTTTTCAAGCAACTTAAGGCCAGTTTCGCTTTTCCAGAGGTTCTGTTCTGCCATCTCCACCAAAAGCTGTTTCCCCCAATATTTTATCCCATCCAAAAGATATTTCTACTCCAACCTTCATAATGGATGATTCACTAATGCATGATCTTGATGCATTTATCATGGCTGATATAGCAGAAGAAAATAGAACAGTTGCTAAAAGAACTGTTATGTATAGCCCTCCTGTTCCAGTTCCAACTCCTCCTCCAGCTCCTTCTCCAGCTCCTACTCAGGCTGAAAAGCCAATGAATAAATCAGTACTAAAGGTCATTGATGCCTTATAAGATACTCCTCAAGATTCTTCTAATGAGGATGATGATGATGATGAAGAGGATTCTGATGATGAGCCTGAGAAAAAGAAGATCTCCAAGAAAAGGAAGTCTCCTCCACCTCCTGCCCCAAAACCAAATCCAGCCAATGATACTCCATATTATATACTGCAGAATATTACACCATATAAGGGCATGCCAGCATGGATGTGGATGTCCAAGAACCAACAAAAAAAAAAAAAAAAAGGCAGGAAGTACTCCCCACCTCAGAAAGGATACTCTTCCTCCTCCTCCACCTGCTGCTGGTGCTTCCAGTTCTTCAACTCAGAGGACTACCCAGTTTCAAACCTATCAGAGACATCAGGGTAGGTCCTCCTCTTCAGGAAGCAGCCAGCAGAGCCATTATTCATCTGGCAAGCAGCAGCATCAACAACAACAATTCACTGAACATCAAAATGCTGAAAGCCCCAAGAGACCTGCTTCCCCTCCTGTACCATTTGAAGATCCTAAGATAGCTACAACTGCTAGGATGGCCAGGTTCCAGGAATTGATTGGCCTATCCATGATCAACAAGGCAAAAGATGAAGGAAAGGATCCTTCTCAATATTCAACCATGTCTAAATACATGAGAGAAGAGCTTAATAGGTTTGTTAAGGCTAACAAATTTTTTAATGTTGATGATTATATGAAGTTGCATCCTGAAGCTATAGTGCCAAGAGCCACCTCCCTTAATATCATTGGTGCTGCTGACATGACAATGACAAAAACACAAGCAGCTAATCCAAATGGGGAGATTAAGTTTACTCAGCCAGGTGAGAAAGCTAAAGAGAAGAAGCACAAGGAACAAAAGAAGAAGAAATAAATTTTGAACTTTCTTCAGTCTTTCTGTTATCCTTAAAACTCGGTTTATGTTTCTAATACAAAGCTTACTGTGTACATGAAAGTCCACTTAGTGTCGGCTATGTGCACCTATGGGGGGGAATAGGTGACGTGTGGTTCTTTTGCGGAATTTACAGATGTACCTGCACAATAAAAACAACAAACACAGCACACAGAAAACACAACAAATTTATAGTGGTTCCCCGGCTTGGGTACATCCACTTTCCCCCTTCGACCTATCTCCCCAATAAGGGACGACTCGGTCACTTCACCAACGGGATTGAAATCCAATCCCTGCACTAACGGAAGGAGCCCTTCCACACGTGAGAGTCAACACTCCCACAAACTGGGTTGCACCCAACCCTTACAACACGGAACAAAAGTTCCTTTACAACAAAAGTAAATATGGAATGTATATGAAATACAAACTTCTTTCGGAGACTACGGTGTTCCTCTTCGTTCGACGACGTGTTCTCGAGGTCAATGAGGAGTCTACAACCTTGGTCTCTCTTGGAGAGGATCTCCCGAAACCGGCGGTGGCAATCCGAGCGGCGGCTTGGTTCGGAGTTGGCGGCGACGAAGGTGCGCTGCTGCAGTGCTTTGAGATCCAAACTTCTTTGTGAAGCAAACTAGGTCTACCAACGGTCACTCTAGGATCGGTCGTCTCGATCGATTCGGACGGGGAAGTTTTCCCGGTCAACAAATCGAGAGACAAGAGATCTCTGGATAGACACGTGAGACGCAAGCTTAGCTAAGCTTCTGTCGCCGGAGATCGGGAAGGAGAACGATCGGCGGAGGCGACGTACTAGCCCGAGCGCGACGGCGGCGGCGGAGAAGAGAGATCGCGATTTTTTTTAGGGTTTCGTGCTCGGGTTCTTTCTCCGTAAAAACTGTTCAAAAAATACCTGTGTATAAATACTGTAGGATTCTCAAATATGACCGTTTGTGGGACCCACAAATGAAATCCCCAAAATCCGGTTCAAACAAATCCAGAAGCAGAATCCGGTTCAGCAGCATTCTGAGAAAACGCCAAGTAAAAATCGGCGAGAATCGCAGACGATTCTCGACGAATCGGCGAGAATCACCAAGTGATTCTCGACGATTCGTCGAGAGTCGTTTGTGATTCTCGTCGAATCACTTGTCGATTCTCAACGAATTGGACTTTGTATTCATGGGCTGCTTGACACTGGTTCGGCGGGAATTACAAGTGATTCTCGCCGAATCTTACTTGGCACCATTTTGAGATGGCCAGAAGGAGTCGGCGAGAATCACTGACAATTCTCGACGATTCGACGAGAATCACCTAGTGATTCTCGCCGATTCGGCGAGAATCACTTGGTGATTCTCGTCGAATTTGCCTTGGACGATTTTTCATCTTCCACCTAGGAGCTGCTCCTTGATCCTCCATGCTCCTTGTCTTCTCTTGCATATGAGCGGCCCTGTACTTGAAAGTAAGTGCACTCCAATAGAGAGAGTACACATAAGCCAACACACTGATCTGCTCAACGAGGGATTACGTCGTGCAGACCCGTGTATATTGACCTACTGCACCCTGACATTGGTGTGCACTTAGCGTGGAGAAACTGCAAGTACACCTTGAAAAAGTTTATCAAATACATAGTCTATTGACCTTAGCTTGTCCAGGGGCTTCTTCAAATCAGGTACATTGTGGATACAATACCCAACAATCTCCCCCTATTTGAAGAAGCCTAAACCCTACAATCTAAGGTGAATAGAGCAAATGAAAAGGAAAGCAACTGAAGGCCATAAACTTAACATCATTAAGTGGAGACATCCCTTACCAATACCGAGTGCTTGGGAGCAAGCTGGAGCCACCTTAGCCTTGACCCCGAGAGGGTTATCTCCCCTTTTCGGCTTCGGCAAATCGGGGGTCAGTAACCTTTGGCCCTTAGCTCCCCCTCAGTTCTTGCAGCTGTACTCACGCTGGAGTTCCCGGCTCCCCCTCAGCTTATGCCTCTGTAGTCTTCATTCTTCATAATTGAGCATCCCCAATTCTGTCTTGAAAAGATTGAACTTTGCCTCGTCTAGGGGCTTTGTGAATATATCAGCAATCTGCTTGTCCGTGGGGACATAACAGAGAGAGATATCCTTGTTCTCCACGTGCTCCCGAATGAAGTGGTAGCGTACTTCAATATGCTTCGTTCTGCTGTGCGACACCGGATTGTTGGCAATGGCAATTGCACTGGAGGAGTCACAGTACATTGGAACTTCCTTGAACTGAAGGTTGTAGTCGGCCAACTGATTTCGGATCCAAAGGAGTTGTGTGCAACAGCTTCCGGCTGAGATATACTCTGACTCGGCTGTGGAGGTTGCAACACAATTTTGTTTCTTGCTGTTCCATGAGATAAGTCTCCTGCCGAGGAATTGACACGTCCCGGAGGTGCTTTTCCTGTCATCCCTGCTCCCTGCAAAATCAGCATCTGAAAAGCCTATTAGCTCGACATCATTGTTCCTCGGGTACCACAAGCCAAGATTAGGAGTACCTTTAAGGTATCTTAGAATTCGCTTTGCAGCGACATAGTGAGATTCCTTAGTGTTCACCTGATATCGGGCACATACACATGTGGAGAACATAATATCCGGTCTACTGGCAGTAAGGTAGAGCAGGGATCCAATGATGCTTCTATATTTGGTTTCATCGAAAGGTTTACCTTTCTCATCCTTATCCAGAGACATGGTGGATCCCATTGGAGTCCTCATAGAGGTTGCACTCTCCATACCGAATTTCTTAAGGAGTTCATTTGTGAACTTCGTCTGAGAGATGAAGATTCCATCCTCAGACTGTTTCACTTGAAGGCCTAAGAAATACTTGAGCTCTCCCATACTGCTCATTTCAAACTTTCCTTGCATGAGTTTAGAGAACTTTTTGCAAAGATTGTTGTCCGTTGAGCCGAATATTATGTCATCGACATAGATTTGCACCAGCAAAATCTTGCCTTTGACTTCCCGGAGAAACAATGTTTTATCTATTTTACCTCTGGAGAACTTGTTCTCAAGAAGAAAACTAGATAAAGTCTCATACCAAGCTCGTGGAGCTTGTTTCAACCCATATAAGGCCTTATTAAGAAAATAAACGTGATTGGGATAAGTAGGGTCGACAAAACCTGGGGGTTGAGCGACGTATACTTCCTCTTTCAGGTCTCCGTTCAGGAATGCCGATTTCACATCCATTTGGTAGACAGTGAATCCTTTGTGTGAAGCATATGCCAGGAACAACCGGATTGCCTCGAGCCTTGCGACTGGTGCGAAGGTTTGGTCGAAGTCAATCCCTTCCTCCTGTCTGTAACCTTGAGCCACCAGCCTGGCCTTGTTCTTTATGATGACACCATGTTCATCCAGCTTGTTTCTGAAAATCCACTTCGTGCCGATGACATTCTGCTTGTATGGTCTGGGAACCAGCGTCCAAACCTTGCAACGTTCGAATTGATGTAGTTCCTCTTGCATGGCCAGAATCCATGCCGCATCCTTGTTCGCCTCGTCGAACTTCTTTGGCTCTACCTGTGACAGGAAGCTGAGATGCAATACTTCGTTAGTTGTACCTCTTCGAGTTCTGACGCCTACACGAGGATCTCCGATGATCTGTTCTCTAGGATGATCCCTCACGTGACGGAGCTCTAGAAGTCTGGCGTCTGGAGCTTCAGCTACTTCTTGTGCTTCTCTTTCTTCTAAAAGATTTGTTCCATCTTGATCTTCAACATTTTCAGTTGACGTGGAGGTGGAAACTTTGATGTACTTGGGTGCGTCATCTTTAGGGGTCTCATCCAGATTCAGCTGGTCAAGTCTAGCACCTGCATCTTCAAGAAGACTACTGGAAGAATTGCAGTTAAGCAAACTTCCTTCATCAAATACAACATTTATTGATTCTTCTACCACTAGGGTTTTCTTATTGAAGACCCTATATGCCCGACTATGGGAACTATAGCCCATGAATATGCCTTCGAAGCATTTTTCACCGAATTTAGTGCGCGGGTACTTCCCATTATTCAGTACATAGCATCTGCAACCAAAAATCCTCAAGTAGGACATGGTTGGTTTCCTGCATTTCAGTAGCTCGTAGGGCGTCTTACGATGATGTTTGTTGATCAAAGCTCGGTTTTGTACATGACATGCCGTATTGACACCCTCTGCCCAGAAGTATTCCGGGAGAGAAGCATCTTTCAACATGGTCGTGCAGGCTTCAATGAGAGTTCTATTTCTCCTCTCCGCAACTCCATTTTGCTGAGGAGTGCGCGGGGAGGAAAACTCATGAAAGATACCTTGTTCTTCACAAAATTCTGTCATAGCACCAGATTCGAATTCTGTTCCATGGTCACTTCGGATTTTGACCACGGAGCAGTTAAATTCGTTCTGAACCTGCTTGACAAAATTAGTGAAGATGTCAAAAGTATCTGACTTTCGTTTCAAAAAGAACACCCATGTAAACCGTGAGTGATCATCAACTATCACTAGCGTATATGACTTGCCTCCCAAGCTATGAACTTGCATTGGGCCAAACAAGTCCATATGTAGCAGGTAAAGACATCGGGAAGAGTCTTTGTCTGCAATGCTCTTAAAGGTAGCCCATGTCTGTTTGCCCATCTGGCATGCATGACAGGGGCTATCCTTGATGCACTTGATACTGGGAGCATCTCTTACCAAATTCTTAGAAAATAGCATACTAATTGTCTTATAATTAATATGTGCCAATCTCTTGTGCCATTGTTCGCAAAGAGAAGCACTGCCTGTTGCCACAAGGCATACGGGGGTAGATGAATCTATACTAAGAAAATCTAAGCAGAAGATATTTCTGCTCCTAATGCCTGATAATACCGTCTCAGAGGAGGTACGTGAAATTATCAGACATTTATCCTTGCAGAACTTAACGTCATAACCTTTATCACATAACTGACTTACACTGATCAGGTTATGATTTAACCCTTCAACATAAGCCACGTCGGTGATAGAGATTATACCGTTGGAAATCATACCATAACCTCTGGTGACTCCTCGATCTGACCCTCCAAAGATGACTTTGGGTCCATTCTCGACTGGAGTGTAATCACGCAGCAGGCTTCTTGTCCCGGTCATATGCCGGGAGCATCCACTGTCCAAATACCAGATTGGCGTTTTGGTGGCCTTTGGACATTCCTGCAAAACAAAATTAATTTGCCTTAGGAACCCAATCGAACTTGGGTCCTAGATTCCTGGTTAGCACACTCCCCCTCGGTTGGTTAACCCTACGAGTGGTCGGTCTCGCATTGTTAACATGGGGAGTCTCGTAGTTCCTTGGATTAAACCAACAATCCACGGCAAAGTGACCGACTCTGCCACAGCACCAACAGTCGAACCTGTTGTATCTCTTCCGAGGCTCCTGCCTTACCCTGGGAACAACGGGTACAGCTGGGGCCTTGGATCTGGAGGTGGAGGCCTCATGGTGACGGCAGTCACATGACTTTGTCACCTTCTGAATAACAGGCTTGACTTTTGGCGCCTGCTTTCCATTATGGCCTCTAGAGAACGGACCATAACTTCCTATGTGGATCTCCTCATAAGGTGCCTTGAGGGCACTCTCACCAAAGTTCCGGGGGAAGTTCCAACCGTCATACCGGCTCTTAGGCTTTGCAATCGAGGGCCGGAAATGATGCCCAAATGTTGACTCAAAGTCATGTTGGTTGCAAGGAAAGCCAGGCTTTCTGAACGCAACAGGACTAAGAGGAGCCTTCCCCTTTTCATCAGCAGAGGCCTTCTTGGCGGCCTTATTCTTCCTCTGGTTCTTGTTCCTCCTAGATGAAGAACCAGATGCCCCAATATGCCCCAAGCCAGCTCCTTTGGCCTGAGCAGAGAAGGTGTCAACGACTGGAAGCACTGTTTTTGGCATAGAGAAGCTCTGTACAATCTTCCTTTCTGCCGCAAGTAGTTCTTCCAATTTGTTGACTTCCTCCTGCTTGAGATCAAGGAGCTTCAAGGACTCAGAGTGCTTTGAAGTTAGGTCAAGGTGCTCCTGTCTGAGAGAGAGATCAAGCTAGTGACCTCTTCCCTTAGGGATATACACTCACCCTTAAGGAATCTTACTTCCTTCTTCTCAGCCTTCAGTCTCTTGCGGCACTCGTAGAAAGTGTTGAGCAGAAGCTCATACTTTTCGAGGAGTTCAGCTTCGCGGGCCGAAGGGCCATCCTCAGGTTCATCATCCTGAGACTCAGGATCAGAGTCGGAGTCGGAGAGAGGGGTGTGAGCTTTTACCTTCCCAGTAAATGGGGGGCATTCTCCTTCTGAGTCCGAGCGACCCACCAGCCCGAAGTAGGCTTCCTCATCATCACTGGAGTCTGAGGAGTCAGACTCACTTAGTGTCTTTGGTCTTCTAGCGATGTAGCTCTGCTCCTTCTTCTTATCTCTGGAGGATTTGAGCTCCTCTCCTTTCCCTTTATCTCTTTTGCTTTGATGGCAGTCGGCCATAACGTGACCTGGCTTATTGCATCCAAAACAAATGATATCAGAAGAACGATGTTTGTTAGGTTTAGATGCATACCTGTCAGAAGAGTAGTTTTTCTTCTGATGTCTGGAAGAGGAGCCGTCTCTTTTTCTTTGATTCCTCATCTTGAGGAATTTCTTGAACTCTCGAGTGATGAGGGAGAAATCCTCTTCCGACAGTTCTGAGCTGGAGGAGCATGGATCGGAGTCCTCCTCTTCTTCCTTATTTCTGGCACGGTATGACACCGCACCCTTCCCTTTTCTGGAGTGACTGGCTTTTAGGGCCACAGTCTTTTCTTTAGCAGCAGCCTTCTCTGCTTCTTCCTCTGCCTTCCTGGTGTTCAGCTGAAGTTCATAGGACATCAGCTTCCCGAACAGGATTTGTGGATCAGTTTCTGCTAGTCTGCCAAATTCTCTGATGGCGCAGATCTTTGTGTCCCATTCCTTAGTAAGGGACCTAAGGAATTTGTCATTGAGTTCACCATTGGTGAACACTCTTCCATAGCCCTTGAGGGCATTGACAATCTTCAGGAAGTTCTCGTATGTGACTCCGATCTCTTCCTTAGGCCCTTGCCGGAAGGCCTCATACTTCTGGTTCAGGAGGGATCTCCGATCATCCCTTACTTCATCTGTGCCCTCCATTAGAATGATCAGACACTGCCATATCTCCTGAGCTGTCCTGCAGTTGCTGAAGTTTTGCATCATCGAGTCATCAACTGCACTGACCAGGATGTTTCTTGCCTTCATGTCAAGGCCCACTAGGACCATCTCATCCTTATCCATTTCAGAGAGTGTCTTCGGCACTTTCTTGGTGGGATCAATGGTGGAGGCCTTAGTGGGGACATAAGGTCCCTCCAGCACGATCATCAACAGTCGAGGGTCCACTGCTTCCATGTAGAACCTGATTCTTTCCTTCCAGATAGGAAAGTTGAGTCTGTTGCACACTGGGATCTTGCCGGAGTACTTGAGCCCGTCCATAGTAGATGTATGTCTCCTTGTTGACACTAGTGGCAGGATTCACCTCAAGGTGTTAGCCTTTTTGTTGAGGAACCTCCCTCTGATACCACTTGAAAGTCCACTTTGTGTCGGCTATGTGCACCTATGGGGGGGGGGGGAATAGGTGACGTGTGGTTCTTTTGCGGAATTTACAGATGTACCTGCACAATAAAAACAACAAACACAGCACACAGAAAACACAGCAAATTTATAGTGGTTCCCCGGCTTGGGTACATCCACTTTCCCCCTTCGACCTATCTCCCCAACAAGGGACGACTCGGTCACTTCACCAACGGGATTGAAATCCAATCCCTGCACTAACGGAAGGAGCCCTTCCACACGTGAGAGTCAACACTCCCACAAACTGGGTTGCACCCAACCCTTACAACACGGAACAAAAGTTCCTTTACAACAAAAGTAAATATGGAATGTATATGAAATACAAACTTCTTTCGGAGACTACGGTGTTCCTCTTCGTTCGACGACGTGTTCTCGAGGTCGATGAGGAGTCTACAACCTTGGTCTCTCTTGGAGAGGATCTCCCGAAACCGGCGGCGGCAATCCGAGCGGCGGCTTGGTTCGGAGTTGGCGGCGACGAAGGTGCGCTGCTGCAGTGCTTTGACATCCAAACTTCTTTGCGAAGCAAACTAGGTCTACCAACGGTCACTCTAGGATCGGTCGTCTCGATCGATTCGGACGGGGAAGTTTTCCCGGTCAACAAATCGAGAGACAAGAGATCTCTGGATAGACACGTGAGACGCAAGCTTAGCTAAGCTTCTGTCGCCGGAGATCGGGAAGGAGAACGATCGGCGGAGGCGACGTACTAGCCCGAGCGCGACGGCGGCGGCGGAGAAGAGAGATCGCGATTTTTTTTTAGGGTTTCGTGCTCGGGTTCTTTCTCCGTAAAAACTGTTCAAAAATACCTGTGTATAAATACTGTAGGATTCTCAAATATGACCGTTTGTGGGACCCACAAATGAAATCCCAAAATCCGGTTCAAACAAATCCAGAAGCAGAATCCGGTTCAGCAGCATTCTGAGAAAACGCCAAGTAAAAATCGGCGAGAATCGCAGACGATTCTCGACGAATCGGCGAGAATCACCAAGTGATTCTCGACGATTCGTCGAGAGTCGTTTGTGATTCTCGTCGAATCACTTGTCGATTCTCAACGAATTGGACTTTGTATTCATGGGCTGCTTGACACTGGTTCGGCGGGAATTACAAGTGATTCTCGCCGAATCTTACTTGGCACCATTTTGAGATGGCCAGAAGGAGTCGGCGAGAATCACTGACAATTCTCGACGATTCGACGAGAATCACCTAGTGATTCTCGCCGATTCGGCGAGAATCACTTGGTGATTCTCGTCGAATTTGCCTTGGACGATTTTTCGTCTTCCACCTAGGAGCTGCTCCTTGATCCTCCATGCTCCTTGTCTTCTCTTGCATATGAGCGGCCCTGTACTTGAAAGTAAGTGCACTCCAATAGAGAGAGTACACATAGGCCAACACACTGATCTGCTCAACGAGGGATTACGTCGTGCAGACCCGTGTATATTGACCTACTGCACCCTGACATTGGTGTGCACTTAGCGTGGAGAAACTGCAAGTACACCTTGAAAACGTTTATCAAATACATAGTCTATTGACCTTAGCTTGTCCAGGGGCTTCTTCAAATCAGGTACATTGTGGATACAATACCCAACAGTACATGTATATCTGCTGCATTTGTTAAAAATTTCTTGTCAGATATATGTTTTATTGCTTTGTATATTTTGTATGTCTGTAATTAGTGAGCTTACCCAATTAGGGGGAGATTGTTGGATCCCTAGTTGGATTTGGGCTAGGTTCACTAGGTTAGGATGTATGACCCAACATGTATAGCCATGGTCATGTATTAATCTTAGAGTCTAGGTCATGTCCTTAGAGTCAACACTGCATGGACTAGCCATCAACAGACTACAAATGACCCAAGACTTAGAGAAATTTCAAAAACTCGAAAAATGAGTTCGATGTTCGTCGAACTCAGCCCGACGAAAGTCATGCCCAGCTCGACGAACTCAGAGAAAAATTCTCTGAGCTGAGCTCGACGAACTTGGTACTCAGGACGATGATTTATGGACACTATATTTCAACATTCCAAGTCCAAATTTCTTTCTCTGAACTCCAGTCGACAAAACTGGTTCTCAAGTCGACGATCTCTGGGTATTCTACTTCAACATCTTATTCCAGAAACATCTGAATATTCTAAGTCCAGAGTCATACTCCAGTCGACGAACTCAACTTCTCAGCTTGACGAACTTAGACCACATTCCTGGCAAGATTTATCAAGTAAGAGTTAGAATTTCTCAGCTCGACGAAACTAGTTCTCAGGTCGACGAACCTAGTTCTCAGGTCGATGATTTTTGGACACGTTACTTCAACATTCTTAAGTCCAAGAAACATTTCACTGAACTCCAGTCGACGAAGTTAGAAACTCAGCTCGACGATCTTAATGCACAAAATTGGCAAGGTTCTAGAGAAAGCAGTTATCTGTTCTTAGGTCGACGATCTTGGATCTCAGCTCGACGAACAACTGTTATCTAGTCGACGAACTTGACTTCTCAGCTCGATGAACTCTGGACCCAGGTCGACGAATTCTGTTCTCCGCTCAACGATTTCTATGAAGTTCCAGACTTGGATATTTTCCTCCCTCTGTCCTAAATTTATTGCAATAATTCCTGAGTAATCAACGCTAAATATTCTCTGAATATTACCGTTAGACGCAGCTTTGATTATGGACTTCATCAGGATTATTACTTGCCATTTTTCAATGGGACAGTTGGGGAAATAAATAAATGCAAATATTCTCTAGACTGTCAGCATTGAATGAAGGAAGAAATTCAAAATTCAGAAGGAAGATTTCATAGGAAATATAAAAAGGATTTTCTTCTTCTTCCTTCCAGACAGACCAGAGACAATACATAGAAAACTGGAATCTTCTTCTTCCTTCTCGACTGAACACAGAGAGACAGCAATCATATATTAACAGAGAACAAGAAGCCCTAGCCCTTGACCAGAGAAACATAACAAGCTGAAGAAAAAGAACAACAAACATTTAAATCAAGAGTCTTCTTTTGTCTTCATCCTAAGATTCTTTAGAGGACAACAAATACTATATCAGTCAAGAAGCTCCTGAATACCTGCTGGTCAAGGCTGAAATATTGAAGGCCTACTCAACCTGAAGCAAATCTCCATCCTTCCTGAACAAATCGATATCTCAGGGGGATCTTTGTTAAAATCAAGATCCACTAAAGTCTTCTCAGTTGTATTTGAGAAAGAGAAGACATAATCACTCTCTCATCCCCCACTGTATAAAGGGTTCTTTAACTCCCTTCAAAAGTTATTCTTAGTTGCAAGTCACCTGATCAAAACACTTGAGGATTGATTTTTGAGCACCTGATCAAAAGCTCATTGGTGGAAGTCACCTGATCAAAAACCTACTAGTGGATTCCTACTAGGGTGGTAGAATAGTGGATGTACCCAAGTTGGGAAACCACTATAAAATTCTTGCATTGTCTGGTTGCACCTTTTTCTTTTGTTCTTATTGTGGTTGTGATCGTTAGGTTTTGCTGTGTTTGTGATAGTTAGTGCCTGTGATATATTATTTTATTTTAGGAATAAGTTTTTTTTATACAGTAAAAGTTTTCTAAGTTTTCAGGATACTCTATTCACCCCCCCCCCCCCTCTAGAGTATTTCAGATCTAACCCTTACTTTCAATCCAGGTTAGCTTTTCTTCCTGTCATATATTTTGAACATCCACTATCTAGATACCATTGTTCCTCTGTGCTAGGATAGTTCTTTTCCTGTGTATAAAACAAATTAGGTGGTCTTGACCTAGATTACCTTGGGTCCTAGTTTTCTTTCATAATAATTAAAAATATAAGAGCATTCAGGTTGATCCTTATAACCAAGTAGATGATATCTCCTAGGAGGAATGATCCACTGAGTAAAAGGATTTTTTAATCTTTATGTTTTATTATTCTTTGGAAAAGGATTAAAATTTCTGTTTGAAAAATTTGAGTTCGACTAATTATATTGATTTCGTCGAGCTTCGTTCGACGAATAGTAGTGAGTTCGTCGGGCATTATTCACAGAATAGTAATATTCAATTTCTGTGTTCGGTGTTCGTTGATCTATGTTCGACGAATCATATTGATTTCGTCTAGCACCATTCATTGAATAATTATACTCAAATCCTGTGTTTAGAGTTCGTCGATCGCTGTTCGACGAATAATATTGATTTCATGGATCTCGATTCGACGAATTTTGTTGAACATAATTTTTCTGAACATTTTTTTTTGTTTTGATTTATTCTTTTGTAAAACTTCAGCAACTTTATCTTCTAATATTTCTTTTCATTTGGCAGAAATAAACTTTATAGGGGTAGTTAAGATATTTTTCTAAAGAAGGTGCGGTTGACTAGATGATGCTCCCAAGCCAAGTTTAGCATTTAGTCTGACATTGACTGTACTTGGGATGTTCAACAGTTTGATACTTCTCCCATTAAGAGATTCCTTAAACTTCTTTGCCTCAGATAATTTGTTTTCTAGAAAAACTACTTGTTCCTTTAGAATTTTCAAACTTTCTTCAAGTTTAATATTTTCTAAAGATAGTTAATTTAATTCAATTAATTTTTCTCTAAGAAGTTGTATTTCCTTCTCAGATTGTATTAAATCTTTACAAAGTAATTTAAAATCCTTTTTAAATTGTTCTGAAGTAAAATCAAAGGTAGAAATTACCTGGTCTTCTTCAGACTTGTATTCAGCATCAGAATTGCTACATGATGCTTTTCCATCAAACAGACTTCTTTAGCCTTTGCTTCTTCTTCATCTTCACTTAACATGGATGAAGATTCGGTATCTGATTCACTCCATGTTTCAGCTATAAAACCTTTCTCCTGCTGTTTGTGTTTACCAGAAGAGGGTTTGTTGGAGTGCTTCTTGTAGTCTTTCTCCTTCTTCTTTTCTTTCTTTTGATTTTCAGGACACTCTGGAAGAATGTGTCCTGATTTTCTGCAACCATAATAAACAATTTCTTTAGTTAGTGTTTTGTCATACCTTAGGTTATCCTTGTTTCTAGAAAACATTCTCCTGATGTCTTTCCTGTCCATCTTGTAGAATCTCATAGCCAGTAGACTCAAGAGTTCTTCATTCTCAGGAAGTTGTTCTTTCTCTTTAGTTTCTTGAAAAGCAATACTCTTTTCTTTCTTTATTGAAAGTAAAGTCTTTTGTTCAGCTTCTCTAGTTTTGATGAGTTGCTCATAAAATTTGAGCTTACCCAACAAAGTTTCTGTTGAGATTTCATTTACA
Source organism: Platanthera guangdongensis (assembly GCA_039583875.1). NCBI lineage: Eukaryota > Viridiplantae > Streptophyta > Magnoliopsida > Asparagales > Orchidaceae > Platanthera > Platanthera guangdongensis. The sequence continues at coordinate 69,364,255 of CM077164.1, forward strand.
CTTCAGGCTTCTCCGATTGGCGAGATTCTTGAATCCCATGTGCTATGAAAACACATTAGAATTTTGTCATTGACTTTTGTCAATGTAATGTCCTTCTCCAAGTTTTTCAGTTCATTAATTATGAGACTGAGTCTTGTGTACATTCAGTAACAGATTCAATTTCACCCTTTTTGAAATTCTCATATGGAGAAATCAGGTGAGACCTTCTATATTTTCTCTCTGATAGTACATTTTGTAGTCTAAACTATTAGGGTATTTTTAGGTTTTTTTATGTACAAATCATGTGTTGTAAGCTTATATATTGACCTTTTGTATAATTTTTTGCCACTAATGTTTTCTTTTCCTTTTGCAGGTTTTCTCATATTTTGGCAAAAATGACCATACACGCCCTCCCCGGGCGTGTCATCCGGCGTGTAACCCGATCCCGAGGAAGCTTGCTGCCCAGAGCCTGAATCCCGAGCAAAACCCCTGACACGCCCCCCTGACTCGCCCTCCATGGGCGTGTCACCGGGCGTGTCATGGGGCGTGTCGCCCTCTTTTTGAAGCCTGCTGCAGCATTTAAAGAGTTATAGTCGCCACAAGTCAACAGTACAGACCCCCCCCCACACGGGCGTGTCCATGGTCGTGTTCCACAATTTCTGGCATTTGATGGATTTCCGACCTATGATTGAAGCTTGACGTGCCTGACACGCCCCCTACACAGGCATGGCCTTGGGCGTGTCCACCAACGTACAAGAGAACACATCAATTCCGTCAGATTTCACCCTCCGAAATCTTCCCCGTACATGTCACTCCCCCTGATACGCCCTACCCGGGCATAACAGGGGGGCGTAACTAACCCGCAAGAATTGTCTATAAATTCAGCCCCTCCCCCTTATGTCCAGCTAGTTTTGGAGTGAGAGGGGAGGTGTTGCCCTTTTGTTTACTTGTTTTTTTATGCTTCTCCTTTCCCCTTTCTCATTTTAAGATTTTAATCCTAACTTTGTTTACTCCTATTGTAATAGTTTTTGTAACTTTCTCTAGTAGATTAATATTAATGCTAGCCTAGTCTTTATTTCATTGCACCTGTAAGCTTTTATTTCGCATTGTAAGCTCCATGTTTGACTTAATAAAAAGTTTGTTTACTCTTACTTGTTTCTACTTTGTTTTCTTAATGCATTTCTACTCATCTCTCTTCCTCCACTTTACCATGAGTAACTAATCCTCCTTGTACTTGATCTTGATAATCAGAGGTTCGAGTTGATTTAGTTATGATTCTCTAGTTTGCTCTTTCTTTGTAAGGCTTAGACTTTTGATTTACTCTTGAAAAATCATGTTTGGAGTTATATCATCAATATATAATTTCCATATTTGTTCTCATTCTTAGCTAGCCGAGAGGCTCGTAGTTTGTGGTGAACACTCAAGAGTAAAGAGAGTTGCACACATCCCTCGAGAGAGGCAGATGTTAAATATCCCGGATTGGAGTGAAATCCAATAGAGGGGTTCACAGCGTAAAGCGAACTTTAGGTCTCCGATTTGGATGATAGTTCGATCGGACCTTCCTAAACTCAGGTGGGCAAGACTTCGAGACAAGCATGTTCATGCTTATGGAACCTCCACGGTCATGGTCTTTTTACCTTATTAAGTTAGGGTTTATTATCGCATTTTTTAATCAACTTTAGCCGAGGTGATTCTCGATCGTGTGCTTTTTTATTTCATCGTCACAACCACTCGTTGTAATCGCTTTTAGTAGCTCTATATTTAACCGCAAGCATTTCTCTCTTTAGCATAATATTTCTTTTCTTTATTGCATTTAGCTTTCTCTTAAACCCTAAAACAATCTCTCGATAAGATGATAGTTTTTGTGTGAGTAAGATTACTCAACGGTTCCCGGATTTTAATACGACACTTGTGTCCCCTAGCTGCATTTCGATAGGTATACTTGCCTCGTTGGATTGCTAGTTCGATTTTTATTCTCTTTGCGATTAGTTGACACCAAGTTTTTGGAGCCGTTGCCAGGGAGCAACTTTTGTTGATAATTTGAAAGCACGGACCTATTACATTTATCACTTCTCTTTCTCACCCTCCTCCTTTAAAAAAATTTAAAAATTCAAAAAATATTACCGCTCTTAATAGAAACCCACATCACAATTTCTCTACACCACCTAACTCTCTCGAAAAGGGCAATATGGCTATAAATGTTGATATCTTGTCTAGTACCTTGCGAACCCTTCACCCGGTAGCATTTGGGAAGTTCAGGAGTTAAAACATAAAAAAATCTATTTCAAAATTTCTTTTTACTCTTGTTCTAGTTTATTTTATGTGTCTTTCTTCATCTTCTCTTCATCTAGTGCATGACCCGCGGGAATCCATCGATTATTTTGGACTTGGACCACGAAATTGACGTACTCTTCAGAGAAGATCGCGATTTCAAGGCCCTACTCTCCAAATATCGGTTGAGGATTCCGAGTCATTTTCTACCTTAAGAATGGAAAAAACACATGTAGAGGAAGTCGTGCATAGGCCTATGTCCTATTATGCACGACCGAATCTAGAGGGTACAGAATCAAGCATAGTTCGCCCTGCTATAGCTAATAATAATTTTGAACTTAAGCCTAGCATAATTCAAATGGTGTAGCAGTATGTGCAATTTGACAGACTTCAAGATGAAGATCCGAATGCTCATATATCAAACTTTCTTGAAATTTGTGACACCTTTAAAATCAATGGTGTTACAAATGATGCTATTAGGCTAAGACTCTTTCCTTTCTCACTTAGAACTAAGGCTAAGCAATGGTTGAACACTCTACCAAAAAACAGCATCACCACGTGGGATCAACTAACTGAAAAATTTCTAGCGAATTATTTTCCTCCAGCTAAAATCACAAAACTTAGGAACGATATTTCTGCCTTTAGACAAATAGATTCCGAAACATTGTATGAAACCTGAGAAAGATTTAAAGAACTCTTAAGATGATGCCACCATCACGCGCTGCATGTATAATTGCAGGTGCAGACATTTTATAACGGGTTAAATCAAAGCACAAAGCAAATGATAGACGCAACTTACGGTGGTACCTTAAACCATAAAACCCTAGAAGCAGTTCTTGAGCTTTTCGAGGACATGGACATGAACACATACCAGTGGAATGTGCCTAGGTCCCGCCCAAACAATCTTGTATGTATATTTGAAGTGAACAACGTCTCACAGCTAGCTCTGCAAGTGGAAATTTTAAGTAAAAAGATAACAGAGATGACTGCTGCCTCCCCCCCTCGGGTATGGGAATCTGTAACTCCTGCCCCCGAACAATTAGATTTTGTTAATAATATGCCAAGAAATTCTTTTCATAATTTTTCTGCAGCTAATTTTCCTGCTCCGGGTTTCTCTTTTCCAAATAGTTACAATCCCGCTTTACGGAACCACCCAGACTTTTCATGGAGTAATCCCTCGAACGCAATGCGCCCGCCACCATAAAATGACTTTTCTGCACCACCACCACCTCCTCAAAATTTTCCAAAACCTCCAAGTTTGGAGGAGATGTTTTCAAAATATATAATTGGTAATGATGCTACTATAAGAACCCTAACCGGGACCACTAAAAGTTTAGATAATCAAGTAGGAAAACTCGCAAAAATTATTTCTGAGCGACCCACCGGGTCTCTTCTTGCCAACACCGAGCCCAACCCGAGAGAGAAAGTGAAAGCTATAACTCTTCGGAATGGGAATCAAGTTTCTGGTTTGGTTAGTGAAGAGCCCGAGGCAAGCTCCGCCTCCATTTTAAAAAATCAAAGCTCCGCCCCTATTCTAAAAAATCAACACTCCGCGGAGAAAACTTTTATCATTCCACCCTCTACTGAAGAAGAAGTTATCTACCCTCTCCCTGTTAAAGAAAAAGATCTCAGTCTACCACCCATCTTTAAAAATATTCCAACTCCACCATACCCTTCCAAACTTAGCAAGCAACGTCAGGATGATCAATACTCACGCTTGCTAGAAATATTTAAGCAAATCCACATAAATCTACACTTCCATGAAGCGATCTCCCAAATGTCGAAGTACGCTAAGTATCTTAAGGACCTCCTGACTAATAAAAAGAAGTTAGAAAACTTATCGCATGTCACACTAAATGTTGAGTGCTCTGCGGTCTTGACAAACTGTTTACCAAAGAAGATCAGTGATCCGGGTAGTTTTTCTATTCCGTGTGTCTTTGGTAATCTTTTTGTCAAGCACGCATTGTCCGACTTAGGTGCGAGTATCAACCTGATGCTCCTCTCGTTATTCAAGAAGTTAGGAATTTGTATCCTCAACCCCACACGCATAAGTATCCAGCTCGCTGATAGATCCATGAAATACCCGTTAGGAATCGTGGAGGATGTCTTAGTTAAAGTCGACAAATTCATCTTCCTGGTGGATTTTGTCATATTGGACATCGAAGAAGACGTCGAGGTCCCCTTGATCCTTGGTTGACCCTTCCTTGCTACCTCCCGAGCTTTCATTGATGTGAGCAATAACAAGCTCTTCCTACGAGAAGGCGGCGATGAAGTGACTTTCTCTATACCACCCTCAATGAAGAATACCCTAGAGAATGATGACTCCTGTTTTTCCTAGATGCCTTAGGTGAAGAATCTTCCTACTACTTTTCTGAAAGTGAAAATTTTTTTTCTGATTTTTGTTCTTCCTCTACTCTTCCAAATGAATCTTTTCAAGAAACTGCCAAGGCCATTAGCTCCACTCCTTTTAATTTTCCGTATAAAGTAAAGATCTACGAAGACATTATTTTTGAAAAAGAAAGATTTTCCAAAACGTCATATGAAGAACCCCCCCCCCCCCCCCCCCCCCCCCCCACCCCCCACCCCCGCACCCCCACCCTAGAATTAAAGAACTACTTGAACATCTTAGGTATGCCTTCTTAGAAAAATACTCCAAGCTACCAGTAATAGTTTCGGCCTACCTAACCGAAGTGCAAAATGATAAGCTCCTACTAGTGTTACGTAAACATCACCGAGCTATTGCCTGGCAAATAGCTGATATCAAGGGCATAAGCCCATCTTTCTGCACCCACAAAATCCTAATGATAGATAATTCACGTAATTCAATCCAACCTCAGCGTCGTATAAATCCAAATATGAAAGAAGTCATAAAAGGCGAGGTTATGAAACTCTTAGACGCAGGAATTATCTATCCTATCTCTGATAGTAAGTGGGTTAGCCCTGTCTAGGTAGTGCCAAAAAATGGAGGGATGACTGTAGTTAGTAATGAGAATAATGACTTAATCCCAACACGGACGGTTATGGGGTGGCGAATGTGTATTGACTATCGTAAGTTAAACAATGCCACCCGCAAGGACTACTTTCCCTTGCCGTTCATCGATCAAATTTTAGAATGATTATCAGGCCATAGATTTTACTCTTTTCTCTATGGTCTCTCGGGGTACTTTCAAATCCCCATCTCTCACGAGGACACGGAGAAAACTACGTTTAGTTGTCCCTTTGGCACCTTTGCTTACCGAAGAATGCAGTTAGGATTATGCAATGCACCATGTACATTCTAGCGATGTATGCTCGCTACCTTTGACAAGTACGTAGAGAGAATTATGGAGGTATTTATGGATGATTTCTCTGTCTTCGGCAATGCCTTTGATAGTTGTTTAGAAAACTTCGAAAAAGTCTTAGAAAAATGCGAAGAAACTAACCTTGCCCTAAATTTTGAAAATGTCATTTTATTTTGAGTGAAGGGTTAGTTTTGGGTCATAAGATTTCTGCTAGAGGAATTGAAGTAGACCTAGCTAAGATGGAAGTTATCGAGAAGCTATCGCCTCCTATGAATGTCAAAGCTATAAGAGGTTTCCTACGACACGTTGGCTTCTACCGTCGCTTCATAAAAGATTTCTCCAAAATCACCAAACCGTACTCATCATCTGGAAAAAGTTGCCCCGTTTATTTTTGATGACCTTTGTCTATCTGACTTTGAATTAATAAAAGAAAATTTAATTAATGCCCCTATTATGATAGCTCCGGTGTGGGACCTTCCCTTTGAAATTATGTGCGGTGCGAGTAGTTTCGCGGTGGGAGTCATACTAGGACAACGAATATCTAAAAACTTCCATCCCATCAATTATGCAAGTAAAACACTAACATCGGCACAGGAGAATTATACCACAACCGAGAAGGAGCTCATAGCTGTCGTTTTCGCTTTTGATAAATTTTGTTCATATATCACGCTTTCCAAAATTATCGTTTTTACGGACCACTCGACCATCAAGTATCTTTCTTGCCAAGATGGATGCCAAACCGCGACTGATTCACTGGGTCTTACTCCTCCAGGAGTTTGACTTAGAAATCCTTGATAAGCGAGGTGCCGAGAATTTGGCCGCTGACCATCTCTCATGATTATATATCCCTTATATAGAAAAATTAGATGAAAAATCTTTTAATGATTTCTTCCCCGATGAGAAGCTGCTTTTAAATAACACATTCACTTCTCCTTGGTTTGCACACATTGCCGACTATTTAGTGGCTCGTGTTCTCCCGAAAGAGTTCTCCTCTCAACAAAAGAAGAAATTCTTTTCTGAGTTGAAGAACTATTTTTGGGAGGACCCGGATCTTTTCCGAGTCTGTTTGGACCACATGATTAGAAGATGTGTCTCTTTTGAAGAAGGATTAGATATTTTTAAACATTTGCATGAAGGACTGAATGGTGGTCACTATCAAGCTGCTCGCAGCGCCCACAAAGTGTTGTGTGCGGATTTTTACTGGTGTAGCCTATTTAAAGACGTGCAAGCCTTTGGGAGTAGGTGTTATAGTTTCCAACGGTCGGGAAATATTTCCAAGAAAAATGAAATGCCGCAGAATTATTTCCTTGAGTGCGAAGTTTCCGACCTCTGGGGAATTGATTTTGTTGGCCTCCTTCCTTCTAGCTTCGGGAATAAATATATTTTAGTTACTGTTGATTATGTTTCACGATGGGCTGAAGCACAAGCTCTTCCTACTAACGACACCCGAGTCGTAATTACATTTTTGAAAAAATTATTTTCTCGATTCGGTGCGCCACGAGCCATCGTTAGCGATAGGGGTTCACATTTTTGCTACGTGCAGTTTTCAAAAATTCTTATTAAATTTGGTGTTACGCATAAGCTTTCAACTGCCTACCAACTCCAAACTAACGTACAAGTCGAAGTAGTGAATAGAGAGCTTAAAAGAATTTTAGAAAAGACTGTATCCACCTCTGGAAAAGACTGGTCAACCAAATTAGACGATGCTCTATGGGCCTACCGAACAGCGTACAAAATCGCCATCGATTGTACGCCATATCGGTTGGTCTATGGAAAATCATGTCATTTACCCGTAGAATTAGAACACCGCGCTTTTTGGGCCTTAAGGTTTTTAAATTTCGATCCTCACTCTGTCGGCGACCTTAGAAAATTTCAACGCAACGAGCTCGACGAATGGCGCTCTTACGCTTACGAAAATAACAAATTTTATAAAGAGCGTACGAAACATTTTCATGATAAACACTTAAGGCACCCAAAAACCTTCAAACTGGACGACCAAGTTCTTTTATATAACTCATGTTTACGTTTATTTCCTGGAAAGTTAAAATCACGATGGTCTGTGTCGTTTACTGTTAAAGAAGTTTTTCCGTATGGCACTGTTTTAATTTCTCACCCTGATAAGGGTGAGTTCAAAGTAAATGGGCAGTGTCTTAAACTTTATTTTTGTGGGGATGTCAGTCCAAACTGTATTAATTTTATTATGCATGAACTTTAAACTAACTTAAGACTTTTTATTTCTGTTTAAAACTTTAATTATTATTTTGGACAATAATCTTTTGGACAATATTATTTTGTTGCGTTGAGCTCAAATGACGTTTTAAACAAAGGGCGCTCTTGGGAGGCAACCCAAGTTATTTTTTTCATTTTCTTTATTTGACACATTTTGCCCCAGACGGCTCCAACAAGATGAAGCTTCTACGATTGCCTGTTCCAACGCTGCTGAATCCATCACGAAGTCCAAAGAATACATTTAATGAAGATCCAGAATGCTAGCATGGGGGAGCGGCATCAATCAACATTCGCGGCGCAGAAATCCGGCAAAGTACCTGTTTTTCAATTATGTACTTTTATTTATGTTTTAATTTCTCTCTCTCTCTCTCTCTCTCTCTCTCTCTCGTACCCATCCTTTCTCCATTAAGGACAATGTCTACTTTAAGCTGGGGGAAGGATTTCCTCCTCTTGTATTTATTTTTGTTTCCTTTACAAATCAAAAAAAAAATTATTTATCTTAAAAATACAAAAAAAGAGAATATCTCAAAAATCCAAAAAAGAGAATATTTCAAAATAAAAAAAATTATATATATGTTATTTAGTTTAAACTGCTTTAGGTATTTCAATAGTACCCCCTGTTTTTATTTTGTTTTTGTCAAAATTCCATATAAATAACTTAGCCAATTATATTTTTTCTAATCAATCTTTCTAATTATGTTTCACAAGTAAAATGTTGGTCTTGCTGTGTTTCTAATTCGCGGTAGCATGTTAATGTGAAACATTTTTTTCTAAAACTCGCATTTTTATTATGGTTTTTGTTTTTTTATTTTCTTTACTTTCTCAAAACAATTTCATCCACTATTTTTCTTTTTGTTTTTTTGATAATTTTTCTAATGTCAACTTTTGATTGACGTAGTAGATATGAACGATCCAAGGCGCCCATTATTTCTATTTTCAAGATAATTTCATTAGTGTTTTTTCATTATCTAGGACTTGCATTTTTGAAATTTTTCAAAACTATAATCTAGATAAATTTAGAAGCATGAAAATGATTTATGCCATTTTTATTTTTGTTGGAGCCTTCTTACCAAACTAATAAAAAATTCCCTAGTAACCCGCTTTTGAGCCTTTTTCCTTTTTCAATTGTTTAGCTCCACTTATCATCTCATTTTTCACCAAAACTAACATATTCCAACCTATCTAATCACACTAACCTTTTTGAGTTTCTTCAAAAAATTTCATGATTATGATAGGGTTATTTTTGTGATATATTTGGAGAATTATGTTTGAAAAACGTACGCTCAAAAGATGTATTTACTCTTGTTTGGCCAATTTCAAATTAAAAAGAAAATTATCTCTAGCCTTTATTTTGTTTTTTGAAAAAAAGAAGAAAAAAAGAAAAAGAGAAAAAAGGAAAACAAAATGAAAAAGAAAAATAGTTTATTTATGATAAAAAAAAATTTGGAACTTTTATTTTTGTTTAGTGTGATTTTAAGCCTTCATGTTTATCTTTGAATGCCATTCCTAATTTTATGCCTAAACAAAATGTTTCAGTCCTAATAAATCCTTTTGATTCATGCTTTTAAATTTTATTTATTAGCTAAGTAAAGAAGAAAAGTAAAATAGTATAGTTTTGAATTTAAATTTAGATTTTTATTATTTAGTTGATATAGTTATAATTTGTCCCTTGGATCTAGTAACAACTCAAAGCAGTTTTTCATTTTGTTGCTCTGCTTGAATTTATTTAAAAACAAAAATCGTTAAAATTTTTGATGATTTATTTTCGTTAGTAAAATTTATAAATTGTAAACCATATTTAAATAACTATTTTAGATTTATGTTTCACCTTCTCCCTATTTAGAATTTTGAATGGTACTTGTTTTAGCTTAATTAAAATTTTCCTGATTATTCACTTTTATGTTAGCTAGTTTTATATCTTTGCTTGGGGACAAGCAAAGTTTAAGCTTGGGGGAATTTGATAGTACATTTTGTAGCCTAAACTATTAGGGTATGTTTAGGTTTTTTATGTAGAAATCATGTGTTGTAAGCTTATATATTGACCTCCTTTTGTATATTTTGTTGCCACTAATGTTTTCTTTTCTTTTTGCAAGTTTTCTCAAATTTTGACAAAAGTGACCTTACACGCCCCACTTACACGCCCTCTTTGGGCGTGTCATTGGGTGTGTAACCCGATCCCGAGGAAGCTTGCTTCCTAGAGCCCAAATCCTGAGCAAAACCTCTGACACACCCCCTGACATGCCCTCCATAGGCATGTCACGGGGTGTGTCACGGGCCGTGTCGCTCTCTTCCCGAAGCTTGCTGCCGTATTTAAAGAGTTCCCGTCACGACACGTCAATAGTATGGACACCCCCCCCACACACACACACACACGGGAGTGTCCACTGGCGTGTTCCACGATTTCCGACATTTGATGGATTTCCGACCGACGATTGAAGCTTGACGTGCCTGACACGCCCCACCCCCCTACACGGGCGTGGCCTTGGGCATGTCCACCGACGTACAAGTGAACAAACCAATTCCGTCATATTTCACCTCCTGAAATCTTCCCCGTACATGTCACGCCCCCTGACACGCCCTACCCGGGCGTGATAGGGTGGCGTGACCAACCCGTAAAATTTTTTTTATAAATTCACCACCTCCCCCTTATGTCCAGCATAATTTTGGAGTGAGAGGGGAGTTGCTGCCCTTTTGATTACTTGTTTTTTTATGCTTCTCCTCTCCCTTTTCTCATTTTAAGCTTTAAATCCTAACTTTGTTTACTCATATTGTAATTGTTTTTGTAGCTTTCTCTAGTAGCTTAATGTTAATGCTAGCTTAGTCTTTATTTCATTGCACCTGTAAGCTTTTATTTCGAGTTATAAGCTCCTTGTTTGACTTAATAAAAAGTTTGTTTACTCTTACTTGTTTCTACTTTGTTTTCTTAATGCATTTCTACTCATCTCTCTTCCTCCACTTCACCATGAGTAACTAATCCTCCTTATACTCGATCTTAATGATCTGAGGTTCGATTTGATTAAGTTATGATGCTCTAGTTCGCCCTATCTTTGTAAGGCTTAGACTTTTGATTTACTTTTGAAAAATCATGTTTGGAGTTATATTATCGATATATAATTTCCATATTTGTTCTCATTCTTATCTAGCTGAGAGGCTCGTAGTTTGAGTTGAACACTCAGGAGTAAAGAGAGTTGCACGCACCCCTTGAGAGAGGCAGAACAATTTGGTTAACTACAGGATGAACAGTAGGAAGAGGGGCAGCAGCCTTCTTCAAATTCTTTTCAGCAAGGATCTGACTGAAGGTAAGTCTTTTTGCTGGCTTGTTTTGCCTGCTCTGAGTGCCAGCAGCAGCAAATTTCTTTTCAGAAAGTATGCTTTTGATAGCATCAGATACAGCCAAATCAGGCATGCTGGAGGACTGACCTTTTGTCTGATTCTGTACAGAATGGTTCTGAACCTTTGTTGTAGCCACATTCTTGAGAGAGGGGGCTGAAGTACCAAAGACAAATGGTCCATGATGGTCCATTTGAATTTCTTCATGAGCAGCCATAAAGGCACTCACTTTACTATACCTTTCACCCTAGCTGTGAACATCTTTGTTCACACCAGTGGATCTGTCATTCATCAAGTGACCAAAGATGCTTTCTTGGTCATACCTATTTGAAGGCCACTGAACTTTCCTAAAAGATTTGGAGTCATGGTAGTAAGAGGTTGAGCTGGAGCTGGAGCTTTGCCATTCCCTTTGGAAGGAGCAAAACTTGTGCTTCCCTAGAATCCTAACCCCTTCTTACACTTCTGAGAGGAGGAGTCTATCAAGGGAAACACTATTTTGGGCTTAGAAAAACTAGCCACAATTCTTTTCTCCATCCCTAGCCTCTCTTCAAGATACCTGATGAGGCTATTCTTGTGCTTGATGGAGCCTATTTGGTTGTCATTCAAGACCCTAAGTTGGCTAAGTTCCATGTCCTTCTGATCTTGCAAAGATGCTGCTTCAGTAAGTTTGGAAGTACCCTGCTATAGAGATGAAATCACCACAGCTTGCTTCTTAGACAATGTCACAACCCACATTTTCTCCGTATTCAAAAATACATCAGAGTAGAGAAAATATGCGTCATGATGCCACATCGTGCAGGGGACAACTGCAGAAGCTTAGGCGGCTCGTCCTCACATTTACTTCATGTAAAAGATTTATGAAATAAAGTTAAAAACAATACATATAAGTTATTAGAGTTACTGACCGCGTCCCTTGGTCGGGTGGATCACTAATCCATAGATGAGAAAATATATATGTTTTATGCGGCGGAAAACACTTAGTTGATTCATTTATTGTCCTATATGAGAATGAAGGTCTAGCATATTATAATGAAGATGTGACTTCTACATTTAATATATATATAAGACTTTTATAACGCTTAAAAGTAACATCCTAACATAAATCCTTCCCAGAGAGCAAGTATAAACAGGTAAAAAGTAACAGCAGTAAAAGCAGCAAGTTGTCTATCACAGAAAAAGTTCAAGACTATGGGCATCAACAACTGACACGAACTCATAGTAAAATTTGACAAGTCTAAACAAAGACAACTACCTCAAAGCTCTGAGGTGGAATCAAATGGCCGCAGTAACCCGCAGCACCAGAAGCATAAAACGGTCAGCTAAACCTGCTACTACTCTGATCTTGAGGCATTCAAAAGAATAACAGCTCAGAAGCAAGTTACAAATGATGCAAAGTGTAAAGGCAGACCAAACAAACCTCAAAGTGAAGGAAATCTATTAAACGACTGCAATAAAAGGTCAGCAGCAGAGTAAAAGTAAGCAAACAGTAAATCTAGTATAGCAGGAAAGGCTAATCACATCAATAGGAAGAACAGAGTACCAAACATCAGAAGTTCAAACTTTCATCTTTCATTAATATTCATGTTATTCATCAATAAAAAAAAAGGAGACTGATCAGCTCAACAATAAAGAGTACTGTGCCAGGGAAAAAGGTACACAACGCACACAAACCCAGCCAACAGGTACCATGCCGAGAGAGAAACCCCAACACGCACAGACCAAGCTAAGGTAATGTGTCGTGGATGAAAGTTCACAACACATACAGACTCAACCATAAGGCACTATGCCGAGGGAGAAACCCCAACGCGCACAGTCCATCTGTGTTTCTTTAGTTACAAAATTATACAAGCAAAGTTCCTTTTATTCATCACGGACTCAGGGTTAACCAACAAAGTGGACTGCATAAGAACATTTCAAGGGTCAAATAAAGTGTAGTATAAACAAAACAATGAGACGCACAAGGTGTCGCAACGATCTACATGACTCGATAGATAAAGTGGCAGGGCAACCAAATTTGATTACCATGTCTACAGAACAAGAATTGGGGGTAACGGTTCAATGAATTAACTTAGAAATTTAAAGACAAGTCACAATCCAAAGAATAATACTTAGAATTTGTCAGACAAGTTTCAATGAATTAGAACGACAAGTTTCAATGAAATTTAGAGATACGTTTCAACGAAATATAAACATGAAAACTCAATGAAATCTGGCCAAATAAAGAGGAATGGAGCAAGAGAGAGGGCAAGAACAACACTTGCCTCGTTTTCTACTCACATTATGGATCTAGCCAAAAGAAGACGCGGGGAAGCGGAATCTACAAGATCAAGGCCGAGAGAGAGGTTAGGGCCGAAAACCCTAACGAAAAACATCCACGAAATGAGAAATACTTACCACGAACGTGAAGATCTCGGCAAGATCTTTTCGGATCTATGCTCGGTTTGCGATTCCGAGCATCGTAGCTCCAACGGCGGTGATCCGAAGCTTCACGAATTTAGAACCCTCGCTGTCACTCTCGCTCTCTAGTTCAGTCAAAACTTGAGAAAGAAGATGTAGTTGTAGATTTCGTCGAGACAAACAAATTTCATGTTAACCATTTTTCATACGACATCGTTTTGACCCTCAAAACGGTGCCCGAACATAGACTGGAATGGAATTCTCGAGAAGGGCTGCAGACTACTCGAGGACAGGTCTAGGAGTACTCGAGAAGAGGAAAACATGCACTCGACAACAAAAAAAATTTACGCGAGAAGATGAAGCCGTACTCAAGAACAGGAAATGATTTTTCTCGAGAAGATTAAATAGTACTCGAGAACAAGAAAGGATTTTCTCAAGAAGATAAAGCAGTACTCGAGAATACAATTGCATGAACAGTAAGTTTTACTAATATTTCCAAAAAATCAAACTATAGAGATGAATAGTACATGGAATTTTTGAATAGTGCTTTAATATTAAAATAATCATATTTATATAATTTTGAATAATGAAACACGAGTTCAAAACGGAGTCTCAAACGCGCGCTAAATTAAACGAAACTCACACCGTAGGCGAACACTGACGCTACGAACTCAACGACGAAGTCGGAACCAAAATCTGATGAGCCGTTCTTGAGATATAAATTTTCAAAGTCTATGGAGAACATAAATTTTACAAAACTTCAGAAATTCGTCGAGGCTTGATTATCGCTCGGATCGCGACGAAACTTGACGAGCATGTCAAAAATTAATTAATTCAATTTCCCAATGAGATATTTTCCATTTTCGACAAGGATTCACGAATTTGGCCGACTCGACCGAACAGGCATGAAAACGAACTAATGACAACACACCGTCAACTCCACGTTAACGTAACGCCCCTTACGTCATTATGACGTCAACAAAAGGATTAAATAATTGCCGGAAAATCAGGGATGATACAGATAACTTCTTGCACTTTTTGAAGGCATCCAGAAGTTCTCCATACCTGTCAATTAATTTGTTGACAACACCTTATGATTCAGAATCATCTTCACCACTGGGTGAATATGTTTTGTAGAAGGACTAGTCACACATCCAGACTTAGAAGAAGAGTTTGATTGAGATTTTACCTTCCTTTGACCAGGATGCTCCTGTGTAGTTTCCTCATCACTCATTGCCATCTGCCCATAAGAGCTTTAGGAATCTTCTTCAACTTCTTCATCCACCTCTGAATCATTGTCTGATGTGATAGAGGTTCCCTGATACTAATCCTGGCAGCAGCATAGTCTTTACAGCTATCTGTTCAGTAGCAGCACCAACTAGACCAATATAGGCTTCTTCTTCCTCAAACTCAGATGAAGATGAGTCTGTCCAGCTGTTCTCTTTCTTAGAAACAAAGGACTTCTCCTTCTTTCCCTTACGCTGGTGTTGTTTCTTCTCAGCAGCTTCCTCTCTCTTCACTGGGCAGTCAGCCATCACATGCCCAGGTTTGCTACAGGAGTAGCAAATAACCTTAGAAGATTTATATTTACTGGATTTAGAATCATACATGTTATCCTTGGAATGATTCCTCCTGTGATGAGATGGGTGGAGGTCTGTTCTTCTAATGCTTCTTCATCAGCTTTTGAAAGTTTCAGGAGAAGGCAGCAAAGTCCTCATCTAACATGATGTTATCTGATGCATCTAACTCTGAGCTCTCTGAATCAGTTGGTCTTCTTAGAGGAGAGGGAATCCTCTCTTTGCTCTTCCTAATGTTTTCTGTCTTGAATGCCAAGGACTTCTCCTTTGCATGGGATCTGCTGGTGGCCTTCTCCTCTTTCCCGGCAACTAGCTGCATCTCATAGGAGAGCAGTCTTCCAAATAATGTTTGGGGAGGAGTCTCAGCAAGCTTGGCCACCTCTCTTATGGCATAAATCTTAGTATCTCGATCTTTAGTGAGAGATCTGAGGAACATGTCATTTATTTCATAATGACTGAAGACCCTCCCATAGGTCCTCAGCTCATTAATGATCCTGAAAAATCTTTCATAGCAGGTTGCTATGTTCTCTTTCAGGGATTGCATGAAAGCTTCATACTATTTGTTGACCAGGGACTTTCTATCATCTATTACCTCTTCAGTACCCTCCATGTAGACCACTAGGTACCACACATCTCTTTGGAGGTCTGACAGTGGACCAAGTTCTGAAAGGTAGAATCATCAATGGCACAGACTATGATATTCTGGGCTCTCTTATCCAATGCAGCCAACATGACCTCATCCTTGGTCACTTCTGAATAAGTCTTGGAAGTATGTACATTGACATCTAGAACTGAGACCTTCATAGGGATGAAGGGTCCTTCTCTCATAGTCACCAAGATTCTAGGGTCAGAGGCTTCCATGAACAGTCTTACCCACTCTTTAAATATTCCAAAATACTCCTTCCTGCAGATGGGCAATTTGATGGAACCAAGCTCCTTATGGTTCTCTCTAGAGCCAATAAGGTCATATTTGTAGCTACCCTTGGAGATCACTCAGATTATTAAATTCATTTTTGATCAAACTACCTCTGATACCACTTGAAAGTCTTTGTTTTCAAGATAGCTTGCAACGTAGAGGGGGGTGAATAGGTTAATTGACGTCTTGTGACTTTCTTTCATTTCTTCTTTAGTAACTTAATATGTTTGAAGTTATTTAGTTTTCAAGAACCTGCAAAAAGGAAACAACACAGAAAAACACACACAGATATTATAGTGGTTCCTTAGATTAGGGGTACATCCACTCTCCTCCCACCTTTCTAACTTTCAGTTAGACAATGTACTTCTCCAAATCTAAGCTCAAATAGCTTACACCATGATCCCGCGGGACCACTCAGTCTCCTATAAGACCTATAACTCAAATACAAGGCCCTAAAACTCAGTGATCAACAGATCACCTACCTCAGGTTGTTAAGCCCTATAACTCAGGTTGGGAGGATAACGCTACCTCAGATCAACAAGGGATCCTACCTCAGAGAGAATGACTCTCCTACCTCAAGCTGTTAAGCCCTACAACCCAAATCCAAAAGATCTTACAGCTCATGTAGAAGTGCCCTACAACTCAATGAGAATGACTCACCTAACTCATGTTATTAAGCCCTACAGCTCAGTAATCAAAAGATAACCTACCTCAGATCCAAACTGGATCCTACACTCAAAGAGTAAAACTCTCCTATAGCTCAGGCAAATTTGCCCAATCTCAGGCCAAAGGCCCTACAGCTCAGATCTAAAAGGATCCTATAGAAGAATAGTGGTTTAATAAATTTGACACAGAGAAATTTCTCTATGTCCACAACTAGGGCTGAGTTATGTCAGCTCTATCTTTCTTCACAGCAACAGGAAGAAATTTTTGCCTCTGCAGGAAGAATCTTAGAATAAAAATTCTGAACTTGCTGAAGAAGATGGAAAAAAAAGGCTAGGTCTTGAGATCTTCAATCAACTAACTGAACCCACAGAAGACTGATGGCACTCCTTTCTTTTTTATCAGAAGTCTTTCTGATCTTGTTGTACCAGAACAAAAGTGCAATAGCTAACTGAACTTTTAGTTATGCTGGAAGGCTTCATGCTTTTTCTCGGCAATAATGACGAGGAAGAAGAAGTCCAGCCGCTCTTTTACATTTTGGATAAAATCGTAAAAGTTGAGTTCAACATCTAAAGCTGACCCTTTATATATTTCGCCGATTAACGGCTCCAGGATGCAGTAGGGACCACCTGCAGCAGATAGCTGCATCTTGCTTTGACGAAATAAGTTGTACAATAGAGTTCCGGCAACATTTATCGTGTTCTGTAGCTTTCCCGCACTTAATTTGAACTCTATTGACTTTGCTGACATCACCATCTATAGACTTAGCCAAAATAAAACATCAGTAGTATAGGCGTTGAGTGAGTAAGCATCACTCAATGCCAAAACACTTAGACATAATTCTGTTTATCTCAGGCGTTGAGTGAACGAGCTTCAATGAATGCTTTTGGCCTTAGCCAATCATTCTGTCACTAGGCATTGAGGGAGCAATCTTCACTCAACGCCAAAACACTTATAAAATATTTCAGTCCTTAGGCGTTGAGTGAGTAAGCTTCACTCAACGCTATCTGTCTCTAGGCGTTGAGAGCGTTGTGTGTGTCTTCATCACTTAATGCTTTTTTCCTTAGACAAAATTTCTATCTCTTGCCATTGAGTGAGTAAGCTTCACTCAATACCATACCACTAAGAGATGATTCTAGTCACTTGGTACTGAGTGAGCAACCTTCACTCAACGTATTTTTATTTAGACAATTTTCCTACTTGGGAAGCATTGTGTGTTGCTTCTTCACTCAACCCTTTCAGCATTTGTCAATTATATTGACATGGTAATGAGTAGACTTCACTCAACGCCTCTGTGTAATACCCCAAATCCCAGATTGGGTTCAAGTTAGATGACATGTCGTGGGACACGGGCGTGTCCTAGGGCGTGTCCTGCTCTGTCTTTCTGAGCAGTCTCTCGAGTGCTCGATGAACTGCACTCGACAAGTTCTCGAGAGGGAACACACCCGGTGACACAGGCGTGTCCGAGGGCGTGTCCTCCTCTTTTCGACGAACTTCTCTCGACGAAGCAGACACTGGAGGCATGTCTACTGCAGTGTATGATACAAGGCCTATGACACGGGCATGTCACAGGTCGTGTCCTCTTCTGGATTTGTCCAGGGCAGCATGGCCTGGTAAATACGAGCAGGACACGGGTGTGTCTATGGGCACATGGCCGGTGAGACAGTCATGCCACTTGGTCGTATTGTCCTCGGGTTGAGATGGTTGTGTACTGTAACGCCCCGAAACTCAAAAGAGCGACGGGAGGCATTTTGAGCGAAGTTTGGAATTTAGCAGGGGGCACAATGCCTGGGACATAGGCGTGTCCCAGGGCGTGGCGTGTTTGGGTCGACGATTTGGCCGAGAGGTCGATGAATTCTTGAGTTGACGATCGTCAAGCAGCGAACATGGCCTGAGACACGGGCGTGTATCAGGGCGTGTCGAGCTTGTGTCGATGACGTGCCAGGGAAGTCGACGATTTTCGCTCGACGAAATGTCGAGACACAGAACAAGCCTAGGACACGGGCGTGTCCAAGGCCATGTCGGGTGGTCGACGAACTTCGCTCGACGAAGTGTCGAGATAGTGAACACGGCCTAGAACCCAGGCGTGTTCGGGTTTGACACGGGCGTGTCAAATGGTACACGGGCGTGTCTAAGACCCATGTGAGTCTCGGGTCGATGCTGGTCCTTTGTCGATGGAGGAACACGACCAGGAACATGGCCATTTACTGGATGACAGGGGCATGTCAGGTCAAACACGGGCGTGTCGGGTACCCGTGTACTTTCCGAGACACGTCGATTTCGATGGCGAATGGGGGACACGGCCCTGGACACGGGCGTGTCACAGGCCGTGTTTGGCCCAGATTTTGCATTTCAGGACCGAATCGTGGCCGTTCGTTTCTTTAATTTTGGATCTGACGGCTAGGGGCTGTTAATGCTTGGATATACCCGGGAATAGGCCCTTGAAATCCTCATTTCACTTGAGTGGTTCTCTTTCTAAGTCTAGAGAGAGGAGAGAGAAATGGAGGAAGAAGAAGCCTAGATCCGGTCACCGACGGAGCTTCGGAGCTCCAAATCGCGAACCGACTTCGGATATACGGAGGCAAGGATACTGTGGTGCTTTTCATTTGCTTACATTTCCATGGCGCCAAGGAAAAATGCTAGGGAAACGATTCTCTACTTTAGCATGTGAAGCACTTCTTTTCCCTTGCATAGGAAGCCCGCTCTCTCGAGTTTGCGGTGAGTTGAGGCGTTCCTTTTGGTAGACATGAATAGTCCCCGTTGTGTACACGTAGAGTCCGTAATCGAGAACGGATATAGGCATGATGTGTGAAGCCTACCCGGACAAGTTGGTCTGGATCGGTGATGTTGCATTGCATGAATTGCCAGAGAAGACTCCGCGTGAATGTTTGTTTTTCGGGTTTTCTACATGGTAGATTGCAACAGGGAGCCTTGCGGATTAACTCCAAGGTACACCCGAAAAACTGGGCAGATGCGTGATTCTGCCAACATGGTGGCCTGGGAGCCAAACTGAACATTATTGGGTTATGTGTTATGTGTAAGAAGTACGGGACTCGGGGAAGCTTGACCCGCGCAGACGACTTAAATGGACGTTGTGGTGTGAGCAACGGGTTAGGCAGAACCGTACCCGATCTATGTGGTTCGGTTAGAGAGACCTAAGGTACGTGGTACTCGTCGTTGGCATAGATGGAGGGTCTTAGGCAGTGGCCAGAAAGACCACATGCTCACGAGATATTGCCGTCCTGGGGGCGGTGGTGAGTCAGCGGACTTGGACCGTGTTACCGAGAATGTGCCCTAAGTGCACGGGGTGTGTGGCCATACGTGTCTACGCCTGTGTTGATGTGTTGTTACACTATACTGCCGTTTATTCTAACAAAGTGTAGGGAAGGAGCATCTCCGCCCCGGGTTGGGGGCGGGATCGTTATAATTTGGTCAACATAGCTGACCGTTGCCTTTGTTTTCCACCGTGCGGTGGATTGTTGCTTGCATCGGAGTACCTTCTTCGATGGTGAAGGAGAGGTTGGATGTGTTGTTGCCGAATGGGTGTTCGATGCACGCGTATAGAATCTGCGGCATTAAGATTCGCATTGGGGGTCAAGAGTTCGACTTGCTGGCATCGTTACTACCGCTGGTGGAGTTTGTTGTGATATTTGGCATGGACTGGCTCTCGGAGCAGCAAGCGTATATCAATTGCGATCGCAAGGAAGTCAAGTTGGGAATAGGTCATGAGACGACTTTTACAGGCTTGAAAGGGTCGAGCAAGACGTTGATGTCTGCTCTTCAGGTAGTGAAGGCAGTTCGTGCTGGAGCAGAGTTGCTCCTTACACTAGTGGAGTTTGCAAAGCCTAAGCCTACTTTGGATAGTATTTCAGTGGCATCGGAGTACCCTAATGTGTTCCCGGGTGATCTTCCTAGAGCCCCGCCGTAAAGAGGGATAGATTTTACGATTGAGCTAGTGCCAGGTGCGAAGCCTGTGTCACGATCTTCGTATCGGCTAGCGCCTAAGGAAATGGTGGAGCTGAAGGTGCAACTTCAATATTTATTGGATCATGGTTATGTGCGTCCAAGTTCTTCGCCTTGGAGCGCACCGGTTCTCTTTGTTAAGAAGAAGGATGGACGCTTGAGGCTATGTATAGATTATCGGGAGCTAAACAAGCTAACGGAAAAGAACAAGTACCTTATCCCAAGGATTGATGATCTCTTTGATCATTTAGACGGGTCGACGGTGTACTCATAGTTGGACCTCAATTCTGGTTACTATCAGCTGAGAATAAGGGAGAGTGATATCCCTAAGACAGCGTTCAGTACGATATACGGGCATTATGAGTTTACGGTCATGCCGTTTGGGCTGACTAATGCGCCGTCAGTGTTCATGGATCTGATGAACAGGACTTTCCGGGAGTACTTGGACCATTTTGTGATCGTCTTCATCGAAGATATATTGGTGTACTCGCAAAGTGAGGAGGATCACTTTAGGCATCTACATTTGGTTTTGGAGACGCTGAGGAGGAATCAGTTGTACGCCAAGTTCTCCAAATGTGAATTTTGGTTGTCTTCGGCGGCGTTCCTTGGTCATATAGTGAGTGGAGAGGGTATTGCAGTGGATCCGGTGAAGATTGTTGCGATACGAGAGTGGCCTGTGCTTTCTACAGTAGCGGAAGTCCAGAGCTTTCTGGGGCTTGCCGGCTATTATAGGTGCTTCGTGGAGAACTTCTCGCGGATAGCGTTACCTCTCACTACTTTGACGAGGAAAGAGCAGAAGTACGTTTGGACGCCGGAGTGCGCGCGAGCTTTTGAGGAGTTGAAGTGTCGGTTGACCACCGCGCCTGTGCTGAGTTCGCCGAGTGGGACCGAAGGCTTTGAAATTTATAGCAATGCTTCGGGTAGTGGTTCAGGTTGTGTTCTACTGCAGCACGAAAGTGTGATAGCATATGGCTCGAGACAGCTGAAGGTGCACGAGAGGAACTATCCGGTCCATGACTTGGAGTTAGCGGCCGTGATTTTTGCCTTGAAGCTGTGGAGACATTATTTGTACGGTGTGAAGGTTGATATCTACACCGATCACAAGAGCCTGAAATATTTGCTGGATCAGAAAGATCTGAACATGCGGCAGCGTAGATGGATGGAGTTCCTGGGGGACTATACATTCAAGATCCACTACGTGCCTGGTAAAGGCAATGCGGTGGCGGACGCATTGAGTCATCGGGCCCCAGCTCAAGCCAATTGGCTGTCGATCCATGATGAGCGGTTGGTTCGGGAGTTGGAGGCGTTGGAGATCTCTTGCGCGGATAAGCAGTCAAGTGCTGAAGCACTATTGTATTGGACTGAAGTCCAGTATGTCCTTGCTGATCGGATTTGGCAGGCTTTGGATTTGGATGGCCACATGAAGCAACTCATGATATAGGCTTTGGATGGGTCAAATTCCCAATATGAGGTTGTGGATGGATTGCTTTTGAAAGACGATCGTCTGTGCGTCCCGAATGTGGGCACTTTGCGGGTGGATTGTTTGTGCGGGGCGCGTCATACCAAGTACACGATTCACCCGGGGAGCACGAAGATGTACCGCGATGTTAAGAAATTATTCTGGTGTCCAGGACTGAAGAAGGATGTGGCACTGTACGTGGCAAAATGCCAAACTTGCGCCTTAGTGAAGGCAGAGTGCCAATAGTCCGGAGGATTCTTGAAGTTCTTGCCTATTCCGAAGTGGAAGTTCAACGACATTACTATGGACTTTGTGCATGGGTTGCCAAGGTCGTAGAAGGGGAACAACGCCATTTGGGTGGTCGTAGATCGTCTAACGAAGGTGTTGCACTTCATTTCGCATAGGAAGAATGATTCCGTGGAGAAATTGGCAAAGCTGTATGTGGACAATGTTGTGCGGCATTACGGTGTGCCCCGCAGCAGCGTGAGTGACCGAGATGGGCGGTTCACGTCCAATGATTGGAGGCTAGTGCAGCAAATGTTGGGAACAAAGCTGAGTTTTAGCACAACCTTCCATCCGCAGACGGAAGGGCAAACCGAGAGGGTCAATAGGACAATGGAAGACATGCTTCGCATGTGTGTCCTGGACTTCAGTAAGCAATGGGAGGATCATCTTTACTTGGTGGAGTTTGCGTACAACAATAGCTACCAGGCGAGTATATAAATGGAGCACTTCGAGACCCTTTATGGTAGAATATGTTGCACGTCGTTGTATTGGTTGGAAACGGGTGAGTCAAAGTTGTACAAGCGCCAAGAGGTGGATGATGCTACATCTTTGGTTCGAACGATTCGAGAGAGGTTGCTTATCGCTCATGACCGGCAGGCGAAGTACTATAATGCCAAGCACAGGAACGTGGAGTTCGCTGTCGGCGATTGGTTGTACTTGAAAATCAAGTCGTTCAAGGGTGTCACGCGGGTGCGGCACTTGAAGAAACTAAGCCTGAGGTACCTTGGACCGTTTGAGGTTCTAGAGTAGATTGGTGAAGCAGCATATCGGCTGAAGCTATCAGTGGAGATTAGTGGTCTACACGATGTATTCCATATATCGGTGTTGCGGAAGGCGGTGCAACAGCCTTCGCATTTGATCACGGTGGATCAAGTGCCAGACGAGAATGGGTTGACGACGAAGGTCAAGCCCGTTCGTATTGAGGACTCGGAAGTCAAAAGGCTACACAATAAAGAGATCAGGATGGTCAAGGTCCGTTGGGACAATTACGGTCGGGAGGAGCTCTCTTGGGAGCGAGAGCAGACTATGCTTGAGGAGTACCCAGAGTTGTTTCGCTCAGGTATCGTTTAAGTTTTATGCTTATTGATGGGCCCGCGAACAGACTCTTACTGTGGTTGGTTCGGTGAGTCGATCGCCACGGGCTTGCTCGGGTAGGCAAGTGCACCTATCGCAAGTAGTACTCGATATTCGGGGGAATACCGAGGTCGTATTGTTCTCGGGGTCGTGTTGACTATTCTTACTCCTCCGGGAGGACTATTATTTTACTGAAAGAAAGGTGGATTTTTTTTACTTAATAAAAGACGGAAAAGCAAAGGAGCGAAAAAACGATTTAGAAAATATTCGATGAAGGGTTAACGCTCGGCATCGAATCGGATTAAGACTAAAACAATTTTTAATAATTATAGGACTTAGTTTTCAAATTAATAAAAAGGCAACTTGGCCGTGGAGGTTCCACAAATGTGAGCGCACTTATCTCTAGGAATATTGCTCACCTGAACGTTAAGACTATTCGACTGAATGTTAGTACGACGAAGGATTCCTCTTAACGCTCGCTTTACGCTAAGAACCCCGTTATTGGGTGGGGAACCCAATCTGGTAGAATTACGCTTGTCCTCTCTCGAGGGTATGCACGCAACTCTATTTACCCAGGGGTGATCGGTCCATATGCACGGCCTCTCGGCTAGCTAGCATATGGACTACGGAAATAGGGCCCACACATCGATATGTGGTCCTACGCGTCGTAAACCCGGGGTAAACCTTAAGTCCTTAAATTAAAATGAAAATAAAGAGCTTCAATTATTAGAATTCATTTTAAATGTCTCAATGCTCTTCGATGCCAAGGCTAATAGCGATTAGCCACACATCGGTATGGGGACGGCTTATAATTTAGTGAGGCGCAAGTTCGAAATTAAACGCTAATGATTATAAGAAGGGGACATAAGAAAAATAACAAACATTTAGAAAACTTAAAAGTTAGCTAAAACAAGAACTCACGCACACTCCAAATTATAAATTAAACAGAAACTAAGTTACACATAAAAGAAATTTGCATATTTAAAATTGCATGTCCCACTCAAACGAGTGGGGCGGTAAATAAAAGCTGAAAATTGCAAGTCCTACTCAAACGAGTAGGACTGAAATGAAAGCGAGTCCTACTCAAATGAGTAGGAGAAAATAAATGCGATTACAGTGCTTTCTCAAATATTTACAGGGAGAGAAAGATCCGTCCATTTAACTCAAGTGAGTAGGCGGAAAAATAAAAAAAGAAAATTACAAGTCCTACTCAAACGAGTAGGCGGGAAATAAAGTCCGGCCATTTAACTCAAGTGAGTAGGCGGAAAAATAAAGAAAGAAAATTACAAGTCCTACTCAAATGAGTAGGACTGAAAATGAAAACGATGCGCCATTTAACTCTTAACGAGTAGGCGGAAATAAATGCACACAAACAAACACACACACTCCATATGAATTTTAAGAAAGCAATAAAGCTAACACCTACACTCACACACTCTACAAAATTTGAACAAAGCATTAAAAGAAAGCATTAAAATTTAACACCTACACTCACACACTCTACAAAATTGAGGAAAGCAATAAAATGTTATACACTCACACACACAACATGAAAATTAAGAAGAACAAAAGAAAATTTATGCTCATACACTCACACACACTAATAACGAAGAAAAATCAAAGTTACTTATAAATTAAAATAACAAGATTTCTACTCCTAAAACTTACCCAAAACACATAAAAAGAACAAATAAAAAGAGAATGAGCAAAATGTTTTACAAAATAAAGTCAAAAATCAAAGGTGCTCAAAAATTAAATCTATAACTTTTTCATTCTTAACAATTCATAAAAGTGATAAAAAAGGTGAAGAGAAAATAAAAATTACAAAAGAGCTTTTACAATCCTAAAAGAAAAACTAAGTAAAAAAAAAGAACAAAATCACTTTTTAAATCTCTTTTATAAATTCATAAGAATGAAATCCTAATTCTTTCAAGAAAAAGACATGGTGAAAAAGAGGAAAACCTATCATACCTAAGCATGAAGACAAGTTAAAAACATGTAAAGTAAATAAATTACACTCATACACACACACACACATTTCATAAATGAAGAACAAAGATGAAACCAAGGATAAAAAGGAGAAAGAAAGTGGGCACAAGTGTTCATTCCAAAGCCAAATATGAAGAGTAAATCTAACATTTTTATTGATTAAAGAAAACTATTACAAGCTATTACAAAGACAATGCTAAAACAAAGACAAAATTGAAAGAAAAAGGGGAAAGAAATCTCCTTACATAGCAAGGAAATCACGGATGCAGCCCACAAAAATACACTAAAATGGCCCAAAAATCTGAACCCTTGGACCTTACAGAAATGGGCAATTTATAGGCAAAAAAATCTCAGTACACGTCCTAGGTCACGGGCGTGTAGGGGGGGCGTGTCAGTACTATTCATGAAGGCGGTCGTCGATTGGACAGGAAAGTTGACTTCGGGCTGAGTTCGCGGCAGTCACGCCCCAGGTCACGGGCGTGACTCTGGGCGTGTCGGAGAGGTAGAACCGGGCGCGGGTTGCGCCGAAAGTCTTCGGCAGCATCTTATCGGGCTAGCTGGAAAGGTCACGCCCCAGGTCACGGGCGTGACTCTGGGCGTGTCAGTTGGTGTCGACACTCGACGAATGTCGAGCGAAAAGTGTCGAGTTGAAATTGTTGAGCTGAGATTGAGTCACGCCCTAGGTCACGGGCGTGACGCTGGGTGTGACTGTTGGTGTCGACACTCGACGATCGTCGAGCGGAAAGTGTCGAGAGGAGAGGACACGGGCTTGGGTCACGCCCCGTGTCGGATGACACGGGCGTGTCACCAGGCGTGTCAAGCTTGTACTTCAGAAATCTTCCGATTTCACGGGAAATGCAATGTCACGGCCCGGTCACGGGCGTGACCAAATTGTCACGGGCGTGTACTGCCCAATTTTGGCAGATTTGGAAATTTTTCTGCAAAATAAAATAAAATAAGTTAGTAATAAATTTACAAGAATAGGAGCATTTTATTGAACAAAAATAAGTAAAAGCGACGAAAATAAATGAAAATGACTAAATTAATGTGCACAAAAATATGTATATTTACAATTCATCAAATACCCCCATACTTAGGATTTTGCTATTCCAGAGCAAAAGTTTGAGGTGAATCTATAAAGAATAAAAAAAACTCTAAGTTTAGCTATCGCTTAATCAATTATAAGAGAGATCGAAATAAATATACATGGTGTAAGAGTTAAGTCCTAAAATTATGTAGATGATTTAAATAGCGCAAAAGTTTTGGCCAAAAGACTTCTTGATGTAATCAAATAGAAGGCAACATTTGTAATGGTTAGATTAACGAAAATAGTTTGGAATTATAAGAACTCTAGCTTATACGAGTGCTACTGGAAATAATACAATTTACTAATTATGCTCTCAAAAAAAATTTTGAATTAATTCTAGAATCGTGTAATTGGCTAAGGGGGTAGTGGGTTTATGAAGAGGGTTTTGATATTTGAGGTGAGGTAATTTTTTCTCGAACCTCCATTTTTTTCTTTTGGATTATTAGGAAAACGAAATCTTATTTTCCTAATATAATTTTTGTTTTTCAACTTCATAAGAATTAACCCAATGTATATTTGTAGGAGTAATGAATTTTATCCTCTTACTCCATATATAATCTTTTTAAATTATTGGGTGCCTATGTTTACGGAACAAAATCTTATTCCCATTGACATAGAATCTTTTAAGGATAGAAAATTTTATCATGCCAAGTAGGTCATGATAAGGTTAGTGGAGAAAGGAAAACTAGATTTTTAATCCTAAAAAATTTTGAGAGCAACCTTAATAATTTGTACGTTCCAATGTTTCAGAAAGCTAAAAGTAAGTATAATAGAATTCTATAGTCGTTATTTCCTAACATAATATACGTGCTCCTATCAATGAAAAATTAGAAGTAGTGCCTAAAACGAGTTCGCTATTTTTAACAAAGCATAAAGAATTCTTTAAAACTTAACCCCGGGTATTTAAATTTTTCACTCAATAATTAACAAACGGGTAGTGAACAAAGAATTAATCAAATTCACATATAAATAAACTCAAAACTGAATTTTTGGATAGCAGAAAAGTTAAGGATGAAATATTTGATTTATTTGTTTCAAAACATTTTTTTATTATTTTTATAGTTTTTATCATCATTTTTTTTTGTTTTTCATTTATTATCTTTTTTTGTATTTTTGGTTTTCTCAATTTTTTTGAAATTATTTTTTTGTTTTTCATTTATTATCTTACTCCATATTTTTTTTGTTTTTCATTTATTATCCTTTTTTGTATTTTTTTAAGAGAATTTTCATTATATGTACAAAAATATGGGAAAAAAATATTTGTACAAGAATGAGGAAGGGGGAGAGAGAAAAGAATATGTACAAAAAAAAATATTTACAAAGTGAAACTAAATATAATTTTTTTTGTTTTGTTTTTTTTTGAGTTTTTGGAAGAAAGAGAACAAAAAAAATTTTGGATTTTTCATTTAAAATTTTTTTCATTTTAAGATGTTTTTTTATTTTTTTGTTTTTGTTTTGTTGTTATATGTACTTTTTTGTATTTTTGAAATGCAGAAAAATTGAAGTGTAGAAAGTAAAGCACGAAAATACCCTCATACTTAAGTCCAACATTGTCCCCAATGTAGTAACGTAAGTATGCGAAACAAAAATTAAAATGCGATATGTACAAAAGTAAAGAGAGGGGGGTAGAAACGTCCCTGAAACGCGTTCGGGGAAGTCCAATCAGAAACCCTGCGTTTATTAAAAAAAACAGCAAAGGTAATAAGGAAAGAGCGAAAAAGATAAGCGAGGGGTGCCTCCCAGGAGCGCTTTGTTTATAGTCGTGTAGCTTGACTATTTTGGCGGAGTTATAGATCGAGGAGGGTTATGGTTTCGTAATGCTCGATCACTAGGTCGCCCGCGATGTATAACTTAAGCCGATGACCGTTTACTTTAAACGAACCTCTTTCCGGGTGGGAGACGAGTACGGTCCCATATGGAAAGACTTCATCAACTAAGAAGGGACCGGACCATCTAGATTTTAGTTTATCCGGAAAAAGCTTAAGGCGTGAATTATAAAGAAGGACAAGATCGCCCGGAGAAAATATTTTTGGGGACTTTAAATTTCGATCGTGATATAACTTAGAACGCTCCTTATAGAATTTATTGCTCTCGTAAGCGTTCGCACGCCATTCATCGAGCTCGTTTAGTTGCAGTTTTCTATTCTGAGCGGCTAAGTTGGAGTCGAGGTTTAAGAGTTTTAAAGCCCAAAGAGCGCGAT
This sequence comes from Platanthera guangdongensis, assembly GCA_039583875.1. Lineage (NCBI taxonomy): Eukaryota > Viridiplantae > Streptophyta > Magnoliopsida > Asparagales > Orchidaceae > Platanthera > Platanthera guangdongensis. The sequence continues at coordinate 69,392,955 of CM077164.1, forward strand.
GCTCTAATTCTACGGGTAAATGGCACGCTTTGCCGTAGACTAACCGGAATGGCGTACAACCAATTGCGGTTTTGTATGCCGTCCGATACGCCCACAACGCATCGTCGAGTTTAACGGACCAATCTTTCATATTTAGCGAAACGGTTTTTTCTAAAATTCGCTTAATCTCTCGATTTACTACCTCGACTTGGCCACTTGTTTGCGGGTGGTAGGGGGTGGCAAGCTTGTGCGTAACTCCGTATTTAGCTAACGTCTTAGCCATAAGAGCGTTACAGAAATGCGTTCCCCTATCACTAACAATTGCGCGAGGCGTGTCGAAGCGAGAAAATAATTTTTTAAGAAATGTAACGACGACTCGCGCATCGTTGGTGGGGAGAGCTTGCGCTTCCGCCCACCTCGATACGTAGTCCACCGCTACTAAAATATACATATTTTTGAAAGACTGAGGTAGGGGGCCAACAAAATCTATGCCCCACAAATCGAAGACTTCGCACTCTAAAAACATATTTTGGGGCATCTCGTCGCGACGAGAGATGTTACCCGACCGCTGACAGCTATCGCATGCGCGCACAAAATTATGCGCGTCTTTAAAGAGAGTGGGCCAAAAGTAGCCCGCCTCTAGCGCCTTCCGAGCGGTCTGGTTGGCTTGATAGTGCCCACCGGCTGGACCCTCGTGGCAGTGCTTAAGAATTTGTAAGCACTCCACACCCGCAATGCATCTTCGGACCGCTTGGTCCGCGCAGATACGAAAAAGAAATGGGTCCTCCCAAAAGAAATTTTTCAAGTCAGAAAAGAATTTCTTCTTTTGGTGACTTGAAAACTCTTTTGGAAGCACCCGCGCTACTAAGAAATTTGCAAAATCTGCGAACCAAGGCGAAGATGACGAAGATTTATTAATGGCAAGAAGGCGTTCCTCGGTGAATCTGTCATTTATTTCAGATTCGACGAGCGCTTCCGCACCCGGATTTTCTAAACGGGAGAGGTGGTCTGCCGCTAGATTTTCCGCTCCCCGCTTACCTCGGATCTCCAAATCAAACTCTTGTAGGAGGAGAATCCATCGAAGAAGGCGGGGCTTCACATCATTTTTAGCTAATAAATATTTAAGCGCGGAATGATCGGTAAAAACGATAACTTTAGATAGCGTTATATACGAGCGAAACTTATCAAAAGCGAAAACGACGGCTAAGAGTTCCTTTTCCGTTGTCGTGTAATTTACTTGTGCGGAAGTGAGCGTTTTGCTAGCGTAATAAATAGGATGAAAATGTTTTTCTACGCGTTGGCCAAGAACGGCACCTAAGGCAATATCACTAGCGTCGCACATTATTTCGAACGGAAGGGACCAATTAGGGGCCACCAAAATTGGTGAAGTGATAAGTTTTTGTTTTATTAAATTAAAGGCGGACTCGCATTCGCTACTAAAGATGAAACGTGATTCCTTTTCCAAGAGGTGAGTAAGCGGCTTTGTTATTTTTGAAAAGTCTTGAATGAAGCGTCGATAAAAGCCCGCATGGCCTAAGAAACTCCTAAAGATTTTACGTTTGTTGGATGCGGAAGTTTTTCTATAATTTCTATCTTGGCCTTATCCACCTCTATCCCCTTAGACGAAATCATATGGCCGAGGACAAAACCTCCTCGAACCATAAAGTTGCATTTTTTCCCAATTTAAAACAAGACTTGTGTCCTCGCACCGTTGAAGGACACGATCTAAATTGTGAAGGAAATCGGGAAAAGAGCGTCCGAAAACAGAGAAGTCATCCATAAAGACTTCCATAATGTCTTCTACTAGCTCGCCAAAGATCGCTAGCATACATCTTTGGAATGTAGCTGGCGCGTTGCAGAGTCCAAATGGCATTCTTCGATATGCGAAGGTGCCAAACGGGCAAGTAAAAGTTGTTTTCTCTTGATCATCGGGGGAAATGGGGATTTGGAAAAACCCCGATAAACCATCAAGAAAACAATAATACGGATGACCGGATAAACGCTCAAAAATCTGGTCCAGAAATGGCAGAGGGAAATGGTCCTTGCGGGTGGCATCATTAAGTTTTCTATAATCGATGCACACTCGCCAACCCGTAACAGTACGAGTTGGGACAAGCTCTTTATGCTCATTCGCCACTACGGTAAGGCCGCCCTTCTTGGGCACGACATGCACGGGACTAACCCATGCACTGTCCGAAGTAGGGTAGATAATCCCCGCATCTAATAACTTAATAATTTCGGCTTTAACGACATCTTTCATGTTTGGGTTAAGACGACGTTGCGGCTGAATCGTTTTGCGGCAATTATCGTTAAGAAAAATCTTATGTGTGCAAAAGGAGGGGATAATCCCCTTTAAGTCAGAGATTTGCCACGCAATTGCGTGGCGATGTTTAAATAAAACTTCCAATAAATCGGAAGTCTCCGAATCACTCAAGTCCGAAGAAATGATAACGGGAAGTGTATCGCCTTTTCCCAAAAATGCGTATTTGAGTGATGCGGGTAAGGGTTTGAGGTCTAGGATGGGCGATTCTTCTAGGAAGTTTTTAATGCCTATGTCTTTCTTGCCAATTGGTTCGAAAGGCAAGTCTAAAGAAGTATCCTCATCGCATTTAAAATTTTCGAGCGCATAAATATCGTCGTTTAAAAATACGGACTCGAAAACGGGAGAAGAACGATCTCCAAAAAAGGTATCTAAAGAGTAGCAGAAATCGTCGCTCGATGACAAATTGTCCATCGAGGGATTAATAGAGAAAGTAACTTGGTCATCGCCTACTCGGAGGAGAAGACTACCATTACTAACATCTATTAGTGCGCGGGAGGTGGCAAGAAAATGGCGACCGAGTATTATTGGTACCTCGGCGTCCTCCTCGATATCTAAGATGACGAAGTCTACCGGGAAGGTAAACTTGTCGACTCGGACAAGGACGTACTCCACTACCCCGATAGGGAACTTAACCGAGCGATCCGCTAATTGGATGCGCATATTCGTAGGACTAGGAGTACCCAAACCTAAACGTGAAAAGAGCGAGAACGGCATCAGATTAATGCTAGCCCCTAAATCAGCTAAGGCGTACTTTACTAATATATCGCCAAAAAGGCACGGGATGGAAAACTGTCCCGGGTCGTTTTGTTTTGTTTTGTTTTGTGGGCCTTATTTATAGATGATGTATGCTTATTTGTAAAACGTTCTTACAATTATGTCTATGTGATTGTTTGTGTTTATTATTTACTTGAGGTGCGCCATATATCCATCCACCAACATCCACCCTTGCCGCACTAGCAATTGCTAGTGGCGTGCGTTGCGAAGAGGTGCTTTCGACCCTCATTTCGCCATTCTAACCACCCCATCCGCGAGCCTACTCTTCCATCCGCCTAGCGATTCGGTGCATAGCAGCCCGACTAGTCTTCCATCCCGCCTGGCGAAGCATCGCATAGCGGCGTTGCATAGGAGTAGTTGTTAACCTTTTATTTTCTGTTTCCGCAACCATCAAAACCCCCTTAGTTAGCTCCGACCTGAGGACTTCAATCTCAAGTCCTCCTAGAAATTAACTTCACCTTACTGTGTTCCTTGTGAGATCGATACTTGGGAAATCCCCCATTTTATATTACTTGTGCGACCGGTGCGCTTGCCGTATTACACGCATCAAGTTTTTGGCACCGCTGCCGGGGAACACAGTCGTGTGAGTTTTTGGAGAGGGAGATTATAGATTGAAGCCCTTTTCCATTTGTGCATATCATTTTTTTATTTGCTTTTGTTATTAGAATTTTTATTTTGCTTATTTCTTTTTCCCCTTTTCTGATTTTTGATTTAGATAGCAGATCCGTGCTATTTTCATTATAGCTGTGTAGCACTTTTTCAGCAATTATTTTTATTCGTGATGGATCCTGATGCTAAGTGTCGTATCCTTGACACTTTGCGCCAATCCATCGATGTCATTGCTGCTATGAATGCCGAGCATTGCATTCGGTGTTTGTTATGTCAAGGTGTGGGCCACATGTTGAAGGATTGCCCTTGTTTGTGCAAGCCTTCTCCCTCTGAGGGCGTGTTCCCAACAAACTCCCGTTCACGGAAGACTGTTGTGGACAGGCCTACCAGGGTGTTGTCTGGCCCATACACTGACATAACACACCTTGCTCATTCTTTACCCGTTGAGATTACTGAAGAATCTCTGGCCGCATACGGCTCTTTCATGGGTCCCTCGATCCCTTTTTACGGGCTTTCCTTGAGTGATGATCACTCTGGTGTTAGCCAACAAAAAGAGGAGCAGGAACTCATGGACGCTCCTGTATGGGACGATGAGATTGTTCCGGTCGTCGACGGGTGGCGTCAACGAATGATTTTGCGATGGGACCTGCTCATTCAGTGCTTGATTTTGAGAGCAGCTTTGCCCCTCCGCAATTTTTGTCCGGATTGTGCTACTCCGTTTTTGTGTGAGTCAGTTGATGAGGCCGTATTTGTGGATGATTCGGTGCCCGAGGTTGCGACGAAGTGGGATGATGATTCCTCTATCTCCGACGGAGAAAGTGGATCTTCGGAACACTTTTACGCACCGCGGTGGGATGAGGAATACCCTCTTTCCGATGCAGAGGTTTGCACCTCCTTATTGGATGAGGCCGTTCCTCTTACCATCGCGGACCCTGAGTTCTCGGATTCCCCTCGGTACGACTCGTATGATACCGACAGGGATCTCTGCTTGGATCCTGCTGAGAGTGATACCGGGATCACTCTCCCTATTTCTGATTATTTTAGTTCTTCTTCTCTTTTATTACTTGATCCCCCTTCTTTATCTGAGCCTGTGCAGGATGAGTCTCCACAGGTACATTGGGATGATGATGAGCTTTGTGCTCATGTCATTGCCATCGCCTCCTGCGGGCCTGTGATAGACGATACCTTGCTAGGCAAGGATTCATTTTGTGATAAGATGAGCGAGGACCAGGCCTCCTCCTCATCCTATTTCCTATTTCCTCTGCCTGCGAGGAGCAGGTATGATTATTTAGGCAGAGGGGTAACTGCTCTATCACCGTATCGGTACCCGTTACCGAAACGGATATTGGAACAGTTACCTGTGCATTTTTTATTTCATAGGCCTATAAGCTAGAACTGTTTAGAATTTAATAAGTCGTGCTGGGATGACAATAACCCCAGTACTTATCTTTCATTTCCTGCATTTTATTTTTCTTATCTATTTTTAGTTTTAGCATTTCCTTTTTGTATATTTTGTTTTGTTTTTGCGGAGCTCACCCCTGCAGGTATTCTTGGCAAATTGCATTGGCGGGGTTCTGATTCTTCGTATGGCGGGCCTGGTTCAGGATTACACGCGTCTTCTGGTATGCTCACTGGCTGAGCATTGGGTAACCTCTTCCCTTAGCTCTTTATTATTTTAATTTCTATATCATCTGCTGTATTGCTTAGTTTAAGTCTGGGGGAGAGATTTGTTACCTATTGCCGTGTACATTTCATGTGCATACTAGAAGCTTTTATTGTTTTATTTTGATTAGTTCATTGCATCACACACCACTGCACCCACATGAGCGCGTGCTTAGCTTTTTGCGTGCCGCGAGTTAAACTCATTTCTTCGTTAGATTTGGGAAAATTATGGTGCTGACATAGGATTGTGAGACGGAGTAAAATGTTGGCCTTGTTGTGATCCTAGTCAACTGCTTTCGTCTCGTGTAGAAATTGGAGTAGATTTAATTTTTCTGTATGCTGTTAGTTTTATATTTTTCTAATTGCGTAAATATTTTTTATTCTACTCAAAAGTTGGTGAATCCTGTGTGAATCCGACGGTAGCTTAGGGATGTGTGTAGACGGTCGTTAGTTTTGTATTGCTCGAGTCGGGAGGATGGATAGTCTTTCTCGTTGGCTAAGAACTTGCCCAAGCTATTATTGAAGCATGGGTATAGGTTAGTCATGCATGAGTGTGATGTAGGCCATCATTTTGGCTCGGTTGAGCTTTGTACCATTCCTAACGTCTTATCCTCGCTAGCCCCGTTGTGCCTACCCCTCCTTTTGATTCAGCTCCACTATGATTTCACCAAAGCCTCATATCCGATCCTAGTCGCACACCCAAGTTGAGCTTTAGAGTTTTACATTTTCATTTTGGGATGTGATGTGGTGATTTTAATTGTGAAAATGTGGCAGTGCTCCCAAGTTTATATCTGCTGAATTGTGAAAATAAAATGAGAAAAAGAAAAAGAAAAATATTTGTAAAGAAAAAGAAAAAAGAAAAAAAAAGTGAAAAGGAAAAGTAAAAGTAAAAGTAAAATTGAAAATCATTTTGGAAATGTGATTATATTTGGAGTAGGCGGTGCACACACCCATATGTTAAAAGTTTAGTTTGGGGGTGTGGTGTACCCGCATATATTTTGGTTAGCTGATGGATTCCTTCATACTAGCTCCTTTGGGTTAGGTGCATAGCCTTCTTGTATATCTTTGTTTACCTCACTGAAACCCAAGCCCCATCTCTTCACCTAAAGTCCTACTGATTCGTGTGTGAACCAAACCAGTGCCGTGGAGAGAATGCGAAAAGGCAAGCATATGGTCACCGACATTGGTGGATTCCTTTGGAGGTTATCCCGAGCCCTGATCTTTGGCAATGCTCGCCTAGCGATTAGTCTACTTTCTCCCTACGCGTGACCTGATGATTCACCGTGATTCCATTTTTGAGTAATAATAAAATTTTGATACGCATTGTGAAAAGTATAAACTATTTTGTATACTTAGAAATTTCTTCTATTATATTTTTACGCACGCGAGCATGCGACTTCGCATGGTACTTCGTATCGCAATTTCTTTGTTAACTAATATTTTTCCCTATCTGCTTAGATTTTGTTTGCTCGGGACGCGCAAACAGTTAAGTCTGGGGGTGTGATGAGTCCACTTTATATACCTTTTTTCGGACTCATCTGAGCTAGTTTTCACGCATTTGCACTTCACTTTTAGTTCATTATCATATATATTTCATCCTGTCTTTATTTCCATAGGAAGTCCACATTTTAGCCCGTGGTTGTGTTTTGTGTTATTCTTTTAGTCTGTACTCCTTTTTGTTATTGTCTAGAATGTCTACACAGATTAGTGAGTGGTTTTTCCTTTCGGTATAGGGGTCGTGTGCGTGTTCCGGGATGGTTGTGAAACAGGAATACTGCGCACGATCATGGGATCTAATGCGCACGACCACTGGTCGTGCGCCCATGATCGTGTGCACTACTCTACGTTTTCTAGAATCAGCCTGGGGTAAGCGCACGACCACTGGACATATTGCGCACGACCACTGGTCGTGCACCACTGATCGTGTGCATTGATTCCTCATTTCTGGAGTCCTGTCTGGGTAATCGCACGATCATTGGACTTAGTGCGCACGACCACTGGTCGTGCGCCACTACTCGTGCGCATTATCCCAGTTCTTCTTCCTGATATTCCATGCCAGTGCGCACGAGCATAGGACATAGTGCGCACGACCACTGGTCGTGCGCCTGTGATCGTGCGCATTGTTCATTTCTGCTTTTGTATAAATAGTGCAGGTCTCGCCCTAATCAAAAGATCCGCAGATCGCTCGCCTTCTCCGCCGTTTTCCGCCTTCTCCGTCGTTCCCCTTCATCTTCCACCCTAGGGAGGTGCTCCGGGCAAGCGTTCACCGCCAAATCCAAGCCGGAGCTTCCTCTCGGCCTCCTCCATCATCTCTTGGGTTCATTTCAAGTTTCAACGCCATAGCCATCAAGCAAAGGAAGCTTTCAACTTTCGTCCGCTGTCGTGAGACGAAGAAGACGGTCCATTGGAAGGTGGTGACAGCCCTTCTCTATCCCGGAAGCAGTTGAGGACCGAGCTTGGACGCGGAATGACAACCCGACGATTCCAACCGTGAATCCTCAGCAAGACTTCGGATTCGGTCGATCTCTTGACTTGTTCTTCCTTTATTGTTGTTTATATGTTGTTGTAAACCTTATTTATAGATGATGTATGCTTATTTGTAAAATGTTCTTACAATTATGTCTATGTGATTGTTTGTGTTTATTATTTACTTGAGGTGCGCCATATATCCATCCACTAACATCCACCCTTGCCGCACTAGCAACGGCGCCAAAAACTTGATGGGCCCGCGAACAGACTCTTACTGTGGTTGGTTCGGTGAGTCGATCGCCGCGGGCTTGCTCGGGTAGGCAAGTGCACCTATCGCAAGTAGTACTCGATATTCGGGGGAATACCGAGGTCGTATTGTTCTCGGGGTCGTGTTGACTATTCTTACTCCTCCGGGAGGACTATTATTTTACTGAAAGAAAGGTGGATTTTTTTTACTTAATAAAAGATGGAAAAGCAAAGGAGCGAAAAAACGATTTAGAAAATATTCGATGAAGGGTTAACGCTCGGCATCGAATCGGATTAAGACTAAAACAATTTTTAATAATTATAGCACTTAGTTTTCAAATTAATAAAAAGGCAACTTGGCCGTGGAGGTTCCACAAATGTGAGCGCACTTATCTCTAGGAATATTGGTCACCTGAATGTTAAGACTATTCGACCGAACGTTAGTCCGACGAAGGATTCCTCTTAACGCCCGCTTTACGCTAAGAACCCCGTTATTGGGTGGGGAACCCAATCCGGTAGAATTACGCTTGTCCTCTCTCGAGGGTATGCACGCAACTCTATTTACCCAGGGGTGATCGGTACATATGCACGGCCTCTCGGCTAGCTAGCATATGGACTACGGAAATAGGGCCCACACATCGATATGTGGTCCTACGCGTCGTAAATCCGGGGTAAACCTTAAGTCCTTAAATTAAAATGAAAATAAAGAGCTTCAATTATTAGAAATCATTTTAAATGTCCCAATGCTCTTCGATGCCGAGGCTAATAGCGATTAGCCACACATCGGTATGGGGACGGCTTATAATTTAGTGAGGCGCAAGTTCGAAATTAAACGCTAAAGATTATAAGAAGGGGACATAAGAAAAATAACAAACATTTAGAAAACTGAAAAGTTAGCTAAAACAAGAACTCACGCACACTCCAAATTATAAATTAAACAGAAACTAAGTTACACATAAAAGAAATTTGCATATTTAAAATTGCATGTCCCACTCAAACGAGTGGGGGCGGTAAATAAAAGCTGAAAATTGCAAGTCCTACTCAAACGAGTAGGACTGAAATGAAAGCGAGTTCTACTCAAATGAGTAGGAGAAAATAAATGCGATTACAGTGCTTTCTCATATATTTACAGGGAGAGAAAGATCCGTCCATTTAACTCAAGTGAGTAGGCGGAAAAATAAAGAAAGAAAATTACAAGTCCTACTCAAACGAGTAGGCAGGAAATAAAGTCCGGTCATTTAACTCAGGTGAGTAGGCGGAAAAATAAAGAAAGAAAATTACAAGTCCTACTCAAATGAGTAGGACTGAAAATGAAAACGATGCGCCATTTAAATCTTAATGAGTAGGCGGAAATAAATGCACACAAACAAACACACACACTCCATATGAATTTTAAGAAAGCAATAAAGCTAACACATACACTCACACACTCTACAAAATTTGAACAAAGCATTAAAAGAAAGCATTAAAATTTAACACCTACACTCACACACTCTACAAAATTGAGGAAAGCAATAAAACGTTATACACTCACACACACAACATGAAAATTAAGAAGAACAAAAGAAAATTTATGCTCATACACTCACACACACTAATAACGAAGAAAAATCAAAGTTACTTATAAATTAAAATAACAAGATTTCTACTCCTAAAACTTACCCAAAACACATAAAAAGAATAAATAAAAAGAGAATGAGCAAAAGGTTTTACAAAATAAAGTCAAAAATCAAAGGTGCTCAAAAATTAAATCTATAACTTTTTCATTCTTAACAATTCATAAAAGTGATAAAAAAAGGTGAAAAGAAAATAAAAATAACAAAAGAGGTTTTACAATCCTAAAAGAAAAACTAAGTAAAAAAAAGAACAAAATCACTTTTTAAATCTCTTTTATAAATTCATAAGAATGAAATCCTAATTCTTTCAAGAAAAAGACATGGTGAAAAAGAGGAAAACCTATCATACCTAAGCATGAAGACAAGTTAAAAACATGTAAAGTAAATAAATTACACTCATACACACACACACACATTTCATAAATGAAGAACAAAGATGAAACCAAGGATAAAAAGGAGAAGGAAAGTGGGCACAAGTGTTCATTCCAAAGCCAAATATGAAGAGTAAATCTAACATTTTTATTGATTAAAGAAAACTATTACAAGCTATTACAAGACAATGCTAAAACAAAGACAAAATTGAAAGAAAAAGGGGAAAGAAATCTCCTTACATAGTAAGGAAATCACGGATGCAGCCCACAAAAATACACTAAAATGGCCCAAAAATCTGAACCCTTGGACGTTACAGAAATGGGCAATTTATAGGCAAAAAAATCTAAGTACACGCCCTAGGTCACGGGCGTGTAGGGGGGCGTGTCAGTACTATTCATGAAGGCAGCCGTCGATTGGACAGGAAAGTTGACTTCGGGCTGAGTTCGCGGCAGTCACGCCCCAGGTCACGGGCGTGACTCTGGGCGTGTCGGGGAGGTAGAACCGGGCGCGGGTTGCGCCGAAAGTCTTCGACAGCATCTTGTCGGGCTAGCTGGAAAGGTCACGCCCCAGGTCACGGGCGTGACTCTGGGCGTGTCAGTTGGTGTCGACACTCGACGAATGTCGAGCGGAAAGTGTCGAGTTGAAATTGTTGAGCTGAGATTGAGTCACGCCCTAGGTCACGGGCGTGACGCTGGGTGTGACTGTTGGTGTCGACACTCGACGATCGTCGAGCGGAAAGTGTCGAGAGGAGAGGACACGGGCTTGGGTCACGCCCCGTGTCGGATGACACGATCCGACACGGGCGTGTCACCAGGCGTGTCAAGCTTGTACTTCAGAAATTTTCCGATTTCACGGGAAATGCAATGTCACGGCCCGGTCACGGGCGTGACCAAATTGTCACGGGCGTGTACTGCCCAATTTTGGCAGATTTGGAAATTTTTCTGCAAAATAAAATAAAACAAGTTAGTAATAAATTTACAAGAATAGGAGCATTTTATTGAACAAAAATAAGTAAAAACGACGAAAATAAATGAAAATGACTAAATTAATGTGCACAAAAATACGTATATTTACAATTCATCACTTATCTTTCCTTTATGTAATTTCGTGTACGAAATTCTTTTAAGAGGGAGAGAGTTGTAATGCCCCGAAACTCAAAAGAGCGTCGGGAGGCATTTTGAGCCAAGTTTGGAATTTGGCAGGGGCCCACATCCTGGGACACGGGCGTGTCCCAGGGCGTGTCGTGTTTGGGTCAACGATTTGGCCGAGTGGTCGATGAATTCTGGAGTCGACGATCGTCGAGCAGCGAACACGGCCTGAGACACGGGCATGTCTCAGGGTGTGTCGAGCTCGTGTCGATGACCTGCCAGGGAAGTCGACGATTTTCGCTCGACAAAATGTCAAGACACGGAACACGGCCTAGGACACAGGCGTGTCCAACGCCGTGTCGGGTGGTCGACGAACTTCGCTCGACGAAGTGTCGAGATACTGAACACGGCCTGGAGCCCAGGCGTGTTCGTGTTTGACACAGGTGTGTCAAATGGGACACGGGCGTGTCCAAGACCCGTGTGAGTCTCGGGTCGATGCTGGTCCTTTGTCGATGGAGGAACACGGCGGTGAACACGGCCGTGTACTGGATGACACGGGCGTGTCAGGTCAAACACGTGCGTGTCGGGTACCCGTGTACTTTCTGAGATGCGTCGATTTCGAAGGCGAATGGGGGACACGGCCCTGGACACGGGCGTGTCACAGGCCGTGTTCGGCCCAGATTTTGCATTTCAGGACCGAATTGTGGTCGTTCATTTCTTTAATTTGGAATCCGACGCCCGGGGGCTGTTAATGCTTGGATATACCCAGGAATAGGCCCTTGAAACCCTCATTTCACTTGAGTGGTTGTCTTTCTAAGTCTAGAGAGAGGGGAGAGCAAAGGAGGAAGAAGAAGCCTAGATCCGGTCACTGGCGGAGCTTCGGAGCTCCAAATCGCAAACCGACTTCGGATCTACGGAGGCAAGGAGAGTGCGGTGCTTTTCATCTGCCTACATTTCCATGGTGCCAAGGAAAAAAGCTAGGGTAACGATTCTCTATTTGAGCATGTGAAGCTCTTCTTTTCCCTTGCATAGGAAGCCCGCTCTGGCGAGTTTGCAGTGAGTTGAGGCATTCCTTCGGGTAGACATGAATAGTACACGTTGTGTACATGTAGAGTCTGTAATCGAGAATAGATATAGGCATGTTGTGTGAATCCTACCCGAACAAGTTAGTCTGGATCGGTGATGTTGCATTGCATGAATGGCCGGAGAAGACTCCGCGCGAATGTTTGTTGTTTGGGTTTTCTACGTGGTAGATTGCAACATGGAGCCTTGGGGATTAACTCCAAGGTGCACCCGGAAAACTGGGCAGATGCGTGATTCTGCCAACATGGTGGCCTAGGAGCCAACCTAAATATAACTGGGTTATGTGTTATGTGTAAAAAGTACGGGACTCGGGGAATCTTGACCCGCACAGACGACTTAAATGGACGTTGCGGTGTGAGCAATGGGTCAGGCAAAACCGTACCCGATCTATGTGGTTCGGTTAGAGAGACCTAAGGTACGTGGTACTTGTCGTTGGCATAGATGGAGGGTCTTAGGCAGTGGCTAGAAAGACCAGATGCTCACGAGATATTGCCGTCCTAGGGGCGGTGGTGAGTCAGCGGACTTGGACCGTGTTCACCGAGAATGTGCCATGAGTGCACGGGGTGTGTGGTCGTGCGTGCCTACGCTTGTGTTGATGTGTTGTTACACTATACTGCCATTTATGCTAACAAAGTGCAGGGCAGGAGCATCGCCACTCCGGGTTGCTGGCGGGATCGTTATAATTTGGTCAGCATAGCTTACCGTTGCCTTTGTTTGCCACCGTGTGGTGGATTGTTGCTTGCAGGTGCTGCGGAGCTGAGTGCTAAATAGCGGGCTAAATCTCAAGTTGCTAAGCCGGCCCTCGAAGGCCTAATTTGAGTGTTTATTTGTTTTACTCATGTATGACCGGCCTGCGTGCCGAGGTTTGAAAAACATTTTATTTGGAGCAAAATATTGTAAGGCCTTAAGGCCAGTACTTGTGTATTTGTACGATCATTCCTGTTGGCCTTGTAGTGGACATTCATGATGGTAGCTGGGTTCTTTTATTTTGCAACTATATAAATTGCTTCCGCTAGAATGCTCTGTGTAGGACGTTGTTATTGGTTGGAGGTTTCCATTGAGTAACCTCCCGGTCTGTCTGTTGTATATGGCGTCGGGCCCAGGCCGGACCTACTGCTATATGCTATGCGACGGATAGGGGTGTTACATGTACCACCTGAGGTACACGGGCGCGATACGTGTGTGTCTGAAGCCGTGTCAAGTCACACGGCCTGTGACACGGGCAGGTCACATGGCGTGTACTGGTCTGGATTGAGTCGGTTGTGTCCCGCTTAAGGTACACGGCCTGTGACACGGGCGTGTCAAAGGCCGTGTCAGGCAAAAATTAACCTTTTGTGGCAAAATCGTGGCCGTCCATTTTCTTCAGCCAGGATCTGATGGCTTAAACTCCTCCATGATGCTTTATGGTCGAGGATGAGAAGAGAGTTCTCATTCTTCACTTAGCCATCCTATTTCTAAGGAAACTAGAGTGCGGAAGGAGGAAGAGGAGAGGGAGCTGGCCACCGGTGGAGCTACGGAGTTCCGATTCAAGATCTGACGCTACCATTGTGGAGTCAAGGCTGCTGTGGTGCTTTCCAGCGGGCTAGAATTCGATGGCTCCCAAGCAATCTTCAAGGGTAATGATCTTCGTTCTTGGCCATGTGAAGGCCACCTTTTTGGCATGTGCATGGATTTCCCCCACCAAAGGGTGGATTGTGAAGTGATTTCCTTAGGTTGATTCTTAGAATCCCCAATAATTTGGCATATAGATCCAGAAATGGAGTATGGAATAGGCATGCTGTATGAAGCCCATCTGGACAGGTTGGTTTGGATTGGTGATGTTGCATATACACACCGGAGAAGACTCCGTGATTAAACTTGTAGTTTATGGAGTCAAATGGGTTGTGGCTGTGAAGGTGAGTAGTAGGAAGTACTGGAGTGGTAGTGCAGGAAAATACCCTTGTGATGCTTGTGATACTTATGATACTTACTGGGTTGTGCCTGTGAAGTCTAGTAGCAGGAAGTACTGGAGTGGAAGTCCAGGAACAGACCCTCTGATGCTTGTAATGCTTATGACGCTTGATGGGTTGTGCCTGTGAAGGGTTGTAGTAGAAAGTACTGGTTTGGAAGCTCAGGAAATTCCCCTCAAGTGTATGCTATGAATGTACGGTTAAGCCTAGGGATGGAAAATGAGTTCTATCGCTAACGCAAGGCGTGGCTCCTAGATAACTATGAATGTAATGCCAGTCCCTTGAAACCGGTCTGTATTTGTGTGAGCTCGATGAGATCTAAAAAAGGCCTTATGCCAAACAGGTAAGGTGAAACCGACCCGCGCCTTTTTCTTAGCCGCGAGTACATTGGTATTCGGTGATGGCAAGGCGATTTGAGCAACAGGGGGTGGTTGATCCGACCTGCATTATGTCCGTTCGATGTGAAGACCAGAAAGTGCGGTATGTTGGAACGCATAGCGAGAGTCTTAGGCATGCACGCCACGACACCATGGGGGGTACGGGCAAATCCCGGGTCATTAAGACTAATGTCTCCGGCTGCACACCATGGAGCAAAATGGTCAATTTTACTGTTGGGTTTCAGCCCTGACACAGTGGTGGGCAACTGGTATATCCGGCACACCAAGAATTTGCCCTTAGTACATGGATCGTCGGGCCGCATGGCTGACAGTTATGATGGAATGTTTGTGTATGATATCTATATATCTTCTGTGAATTACTATGCCTGCATGGAAGGAATACTACTGCCCCGGGTAAGGGATAGGGTCGTTATAAATTGGTCAGCTGAATGCTGACTGTTGCCTTGTTTGCCACCGTTGGGTGGGCTGTTCTTGTACAGGTGCTGGAGAGCCGAGCGGGACGTTTAACAGCTGCTGCTGCTACTAGCCCTTCAAGGCTAAAATGAAAATGTTATGCTTTGTTCATGTGTGGTCGGCCTACGTGCCGATGTTTGGAAGCCACTCTTGTAAAGAACAACTGTATGGCCATAAGGCCAAACTATATTGTATTTGATACATTCTTGTATAAATATGGGTGTTTATATTAGTGGACATTCATGGTTGGAGTTCAGTTTTATGTTAAAAGCTTCCGCTAGAATGCTATGAGTTAGGATGCGCAACTATGATATCAACTCGTGACTTCCCCGCCTGTTTTGTAGCATATGGTGTGGGGCCCCGTCCGGACCTTCTATTATACGCTATACGAAAGGATGGAGTCATTACATTTTTGGTATCAGCTGTCTTGGTCTTTCCCTTTCGAATTCGTGGTCGAATTCTTTTATGGGGTGGCGCGCACGTGTACGTGCGACCCGCGTTAACATTAATGAACTCTTGAATGTCCACTTAGGAATGCAAATACACCTGTTTGGGGAACCTGTGTGTTCCTGGTATTGCTTTTGGCAATATGTTTGTTGCTTACTTGTGTGTTTTGATGACTGTAGGCGACTAGCACGACTGCATGGTGGCAGGAACCCCAGCATTCGATGGGAAGCATGACATCAACTGTGGTATCAACATCTCCTCCCTCGGTAGAGACGGTTCTATTGATTGTAGATGTGGTTTTTGCAATGCTCAAGGCTCACCATGAGGGACAGGTTCAACCCTCTGATCCGGTCATGCGTCCCATGTCAGTTAGTGTACTTGAGCAGACGGCAAGGGGAAGCACATCAGCTTCGTGTTCAACATGTTCTTGAGCCAAGGTGCGGACACAGTTGAGGAATACTTTCATGCATTTGTTGCGATGAGACAACAGCCGGAGTTTGTTTTTGAAACCGAGGAGACTAAGATCAATAAGTTTTACGATGGGCTACGTCAGGAACTACGATTTCTGTTGATGAGTCCTAAGTTATTGGGATTCCAAACATTGCTGGAGTCAGCTAGACTATTGGAGATGGACTTGACAAGAGCCCAGCAAATTCCTGGGATCAAGGAAGTGAGTTCTTCAAGGGTTGGAAAGTCTGCTCACCGCAGGAGGCGGAAACACGAGGCTCGTGCTTGTTATACTTGTGGCAAGAAATAACACATTGCCCGAGACTGTCGGGTTGGTGTGCAAAAGCCAAAGAAGCAATACAAGTGCTACTCGTGTGGTAAATAAGGACATAAAGCCCGAGATTGCCGATTTGGCCCTTAGAGGACGATAAACAAGAAGGAAATGTCGACTTTATGTACATAAATAACTGTGTTACTCCTGTATATGGGGACATTTTCGGCCATAATTGTCAGGATTGGTCGACCAATGGTTCAGCAGAAGATAGGAGCGTCGTATGTTGAAACGGGAAAGACAGTGGTGGAGTCCTCGGCATCCCAGGCGCAATCCTGAGTTTATACTCCTGGCCAGTAGGAGGCCATTAAGCACAGTGATGTTGTCACAGGTGCGCAGTAATAGCGTTGATTGCTTTTCTTATTGCATACTTTGCATGTCGCTTGTGCGTGCTATGTGCGCCACAGGCTTTGTTATGATTTGGCACACGAGGGCGAGAGTATTGGTTGATACGGGTGCGTCACAATTATTTCTATCTAAGGACTTCATAGCTTGAATTGGAGTACCTAGTCAAGTGAAGACAGAGTGCGTGAGGGTTTTATTACTGAATGGATGTTTGATGTTGGCGGATAGAGCTTGCGATGTGGCGGTGTAAATTGGAAGTCAGAAATTTTGTTTGAATGCATCTGTGCTGCCGATATCGGAGTTTAATGTAATCTTTGGTATGGATTAGCTTTCGGAGCAGCGTGTTTTATTGATTGTAATTCCAAAGTGCCAAAGAGATCACACTGGGCCAGAATACCGAGCTTGCGACTAAGTTCGCGGGTATGCGAGGTGTGAGCGGGACCTTGATGTCTGCACTCCAAGTTGTCAGTGCTTCTCGGAAGGGCGTGGAGTTATTCTTCATGCTTATGTTGGCTGTTAAGCCAATGGCCAATTTGAGCGATGTTCCGATTGTATCGGAGTTTGCTGATGTGTTTCCTAAGGATCTTCCTGGGTTACCACCCCAGTGGGAGATCGACTTCATTTTTTAGTTGGTCCCAGGTGCGACACTTGTGGCTTGCTCGCCATGTCGTGTCGCGCCAAAGGAAATGGTTGAATTGAAAGTCCAGTTGCAAGAGTTGTTGGAGCAGGGATATATACGCCCAAGTATGTCACCTTGGAGCGCACCTGTTCTGTTTGTGAAAAAGAAGGATGGTGGTTTGCGGTTATGTATTGACTACCGCGAATTGAATAAGCTGACAGAAAAGAACAAGTATCTGATTCCACGAATAGATGAATTGTTCGATTAGCTGGTGGGATCAACCACATTTAGAACACGCTACGGTCACTATAAGTTTACGGTAATGCTATTTAGACTCTGCAATGAGCCATCGGTGTTCATGGACCTGATGCACCGAACGTTCCGAGAGTACTTGGACTTGGTCGTGATTATGCTCATTGATGATATTTTGGTGTACTCTCAACCGGAAGTTGAGCACGCAAACCACTTGCGGTTGGTGCTGCACACCTTGCGAAAGAATAAGCTCTATGCCAAGTCCTCGAAGTGCGAGGTTTGGCTATTGTCGGTGGCTTTCCTTGGCCATGTGATCAGTGGAGAGGGCATAGCAGTGGATCTGTCAAAGATAAAGACCATACAAGAATGGCCAGTGTTGTCTTCGGTGGCCGAAGTCAGGAGTTTCCTTGGACTGGCGGGCTACTATAGACGATTTGTGGAAAACTTCTTGCAGATCACTTTGCCTCTGACCACTCTGACGTGAAAGGATCAGAAGTTCGTTTAGACGCCAGAGTGCGCGTGACCTTTTAAAGAGCTAAAGAGTTGGTTGGCCACGACACCTATGTTGACATAAAAGTAAATATCTTTACGGACCATAAGAGCCTAAAGTATTTGTTGAAGCAGAAGGATTTGAATATGCGACAACGAAGGTGGTTGTAATTCCTTGGGGA
Source organism: Platanthera guangdongensis (assembly GCA_039583875.1). Classification (NCBI taxonomy): domain Eukaryota; kingdom Viridiplantae; phylum Streptophyta; class Magnoliopsida; order Asparagales; family Orchidaceae; genus Platanthera; species Platanthera guangdongensis. The sequence goes on from CM077164.1 coordinate 69,411,088, forward strand.
CTACACCTTCGAGATTCATTATACACCCGGGAAAGGAATCGAAGGGCAAATTGGTTGCAGAGGCATGATGAACATCTAATCCAAGGAGTTGGAAGCGTTAGAGATTTCTTGTGTTGACAAGAATTCCACAACCAATGCATGTCTGAACTGGATGGAGGTGCAATATGACATTGTAGATAGGTTTTGACAATCAATGAAGCTGCATTAAAGTCTCCAACGTGATGCAAAGGATGGGCCAGAGGGAAAATTCTTCTGGGACGACGGCCTTTTGCGGAAAGAGGGCCGGTTGTCCGTCCCAAGTATGGGTAAATTGTGAAAAGAGTTGATGTACGAATCACCCTGGGAGCACAATAATGTTCAGGGACATGAAAACGTTGTGCTAGTGACCAGTACTAAAGAAAGATATCGCTTGTTATGTGGCTAAATGCCAAACTTGTGCTTTGGTAAAGGCGGAATGCCACAAGCCTGGCTATTTCTTGACGTCGTTGTCAATTCTGGCAAGAAGTTCAATGATATTTCAATGAATTTCGGGCACGGGTTGCCGAGATCTCAACGCGGGAATGATACAATCTGGGTGATTGTAAACCAGTTGACGAAAGTGGTGCACTTCTTTCCAAATAAACGGGACGATTCCATGGATGGTATGGCAAAACATTATGTTGAACGGATTGTACGACTACATGGTGTTCCTCGTAGCATCGTGAGCAATAGTGATGGGCGATTTACATCAAATTATTGGAGGCTAGTCCATCACCTGTTGGGCACGAACTTGACATTCAGTACGGCCTTTATTCCCCAAACGGATGGCCAAACTGAAAGGACCAACAGAACAATGGAGGATATGCTCCGAATGTGTGCCCTGAATTTTGGTAAGAGATGGGAAGATCATCTCTATCTGGTTTATTTTCCTACAACAATAGCGACCAAGCGAGCATCGGTATGGCATCATTTGAAGCTCTGTATGGTCGCAAGTGTCGTACACCGTTAGCTTGGGCAGAGGCAGGCGAATACAATCTCTATAACTATCAAGAAGTTGATGAAGCGAACTCGACGATACGCACTATCCGGGAGCGGCTACTGATAACCCAAGATCGACAAGCGAAATACTACAATGCAAAGCACCAAAATGTGGAGTTCACGGTGGGCGATTGGGTATATTTGAAGATCAAAATCTTCAAAGGAATGTCCAGGATTCCGAAAAAGTGAAGTCCGAGATATCTTGGTCCTTTTGAAGTGGTAAAGCGAATTGGGGAAGCTGTATATCAGCTAACTCTTTCGGCAGATGTGGGTGGATTACATGATGTGTTTCACATCTCGGTGCTTCGGAAAGCCATCAAAGATCCAGCTCAATGATTGAGAATGATCGCGTGTCGGTGGAGTATGGGATAATGACGAAGGTTAAGCACATAGGGATCGAAGATCGCACCGATAAAAGTTGCGGAACAAGATAATCGAGATGGTGAAAGTCCGGTGGGACAATTGTGGCCATGAGGAGCTAACATGGGAGCGAGAGCAGACCATGCGAGCTGAATTTCCCGAATTATTTGTATAAACTGTTATGCAGTGCATCTCTTATTATAGCGGACATATTGAAAGTTATAACATCTTGTTTCTGATTTCCATACTGTGCGCAAATTTCGGGATGAAATTTCTTGTAAGGAGGGGAGGGCTGTAACACCCCAAATCCTAGATTGGGTTCAAGTTAGATGACACGGCCTAGGACACGGGCGTGTCCCAGGGTGTGTCCTGCTCTGTCTGGCTGAGCAGTCTCTCAAGTGCTCGACGAACTGCACTCGACGAGTTCTCGAGAGGGAACACTCCCGGCGACACGGGCGTGTCAGAGGGCATGTCCTCCTCTGTTCGACGAACGTCGCTCGATGAAGCACACACTGGAGGCATGTCTACTGTCGTGTAGGGCACACGGCCTGTGACAATGGTGTGTCACAGGCCATGTCCTCTTCTGGATTTACCCAGGGCAGCACGGCCTGGTTAACACAGGCAGGACACGGGTGTGTCTCTGGGCATACGGCCGGTGACACGGGCGAGTCACTTGGTCGTGTTGTCCTCGGGTTAAGATGGTTGTGTACCACTTGAGGTACACGGGCGCGACGCGGGCATGTCTGAAGCCGTGTCAAGTCACACAGCCTGTGACACGGGCTTGTCACATGGCCATGTACTGGTCTGGATTGAGTCGGTTGTGTGCCACTTAAGGTACACGGCCTGTGACACGGGCGTGTCACAGGCCGTGTCAGACAAAAATTAACCTTTTGTGGCAAAATCGTGGCCGTCCATTTTCATCAGCCAGGATCTGATGGCTTAAACTCCTCCATGTTGCTTTATGGCCGAGGATGAGAAGAGAATTCTCATTCTTCACTTTGCCATTCTCTTTCTAAGGAAACTAGAGAGAGGATGGAGGAAGAGGAGAGGGAGCCGGCCACCGGTGGAGCTACGGAGTTCCGATTCAAGATCCGAGGCTAGCATTGTGGAGGCAAGGCCGCTGCGGTGCTTTCCAGCTGGCTAGAATTCGATGGCTACCAAGCGATCTTCAAGGGTAACAATCTTCCTTCTTGGCCATGTGAAGACCTCCTTTTTGGCATGTGCATGGATTTCCCCACCAGAGGGTGGATTGTGAAGGGATTTCCTTAGGTTGATTCTTGGAATCCCTAATAATTTGGCATATAGATCCGGAAATGGAGTACGGAATAGGCATGCTGTGTGAAGCCCATCTGGACAGGTTGGTCTGGATTGGTGATGTTGCATATACACATCAGAGAAGACTCCGTGATTAAACATGTAGTTTATGGAGTCAAATGGGTTGTGCCTATGAAGGTGAGTAGCAGGAAGTACTGGAGTGGTAGTCCAGGAAAAGACCCTTGTGATGCTTGTGATGCTTGTGATACTTACTGGGTTGTGCATGCGAAGGGTAGTAGTAGGAAGTACTTGTGCGGAAGTCCAGGAAAAGACCCTCTGATGCTTATAATGCTTATGACGCTTGATGGGTTGTGCCTGTCAAGGGTAGTAGCAGGAAGTACTGGCTTGGCATCTCAGGAAATTCCTCTCAAGTGTATGTTATGAATGTACAGTTAAGCCTAGGGATGGAAAATGAGTTCTGTCACTAATGCGAGGTGAGGCTCCTAGCTAACCTATGAATGTAATGCAGTCCCTTGAAACTGGTCTGGATATGTGTGAGCTCGATGAGCTCTAAAAAGGCTTTATGCCAAACAAGAAAGGTGAAACTGACCCGCGCCTTTTTCTTAGCCGCGAGTACGTTGGTATTTGGTGATGGCAAGGCGATTTGAGCAACGGGGGGTGGTTGATCGGACCTGCGTTATGTTCGTCCGACGTGAAGACCAAAAAGTGCGGTTTGTTGCAGCGCATAGCGAGAGTCTTAGGCCTGCGCGCCACGACACCATGGGGGGCTACGGGCAAATCCAAGGACATTAAGACTAATGTCTCCAGTTGCACGCCATGGATAAAAATGCTCAATTTTACCGTTGGGTTTCAGCCCTGACACAGTGATAGGCAACTGGTATATCCGGTACACCAAGAATGTGCCCTAAGTGCGCGGATCGTCGGGCCGCGTAGCTGACGGTTGTGATGGAATGTTTGTGTATGATATCTATATATCTGATGTGAATTACTATGCCTGCAGGGAAGGAATACCACTGCCCCGGGTAAGGGATAGGGTCGTTATAAATTGGTCAGCTGAATGCTGATCGTTGCCTTGTTTGCCACCGTTGGGTGGGATGTTCTTGTACAGGTGCTGGAGAGCCGAGCGGGACGTTTAACGGCTGCTGCTGCTAGACCTTGAATGCTAAAATGAAAATGTTTTGTTTTGTTCACGTGTGGCCGGCCTGCGCGCCGATGTTTGGAAGCCACTCTTGTAAAGAACAACTGTAAGACCATAAGGCCAAACTATATTGTATTTGATACATTCCTATATAAATGTGGGTGTTTATATTACTAGACATTCATGGTTGGAGTTTATTTTTATGCTAAAAGCTTCCTCTAGAATGCTATGAGTTAGGATGCGCAACTCTGATATTAACCCATGACTTCCCCGCCTGTTTTGTAGCATAAGGTGTGGGGCGTCGGTCCGACCTTCTATTATACGCTATACGAACGGATGGATTCGTTACACTCTGTCCTTAGAAAGATTCTCAATTGATTAGGCATTGAGTGAGCAGCCTTCACTCAATGCTTTTGCCCTTAGACAAAATCCTGTGTTGGAAACACTATCTCTGACGACTAAGATTCAGTCAACGCTCTTTATCACATGGCATTGAGTGAGTAATCTACACTCAGCTCTTGTGGACTTAGTCAAATATTTAAACATATTTTTTGTGCCTTTGACTGACTGAGCAATACTCAACGATTTTGATGATATGGCGTTGAGTGAGTAGACTTCACTCAACGTCTATGGACTTATCCACATTTTTGTCTAGACAATAGTTTAGCATTGACAACCAAGCTATACTCAACACTTTTCTTACCTAGCACTGAGTAAATGGACTTCACTCAATGTCTGTGGACTTAGCTGCTTTTCAGATCTTCACTATGGAGACGGTTGAATTTTCTCGATACTACAGTCTGCTGGGTGTCAACATCTTTAAGTCTGCACTCAGTTCTTCATTGTGTCGAGACAGTTGTATTGTCTTGACACTACTTTCCTGAGCTTTAAGGTGTCGAGATATTTGACTTATCTCGACATTGCTGGCTTGATCTTCACTACTGTCTGAATTGTCTCGACACATATGTCTGAATTATCTCGACACTTCTCCTACAAAGGTGTCGACATAGTTGTGAGATGTGTCGACACTTTTGTACTTAGTCATTTCTTCAAGTTTTCACTCTGCACATCTTTACTTGTGACCACACTTATCATATCCCTTGGAATAACTGTCCTATCAATATTTCAAGGACTAACCTGCATGCATGAACGTAAGCATTCATCAAATAAAACTTCATGTATATCATTAACATGATTGATTTCTTCAAATCTGGGACATTGTGGGAAAAAGACCCAACAACCTCTAGGGAGTGGAGAGCGGTGCAGGCATGCTTAGGTTCTCAACTTGCATTTAGTACCACTTTCCATCTACAAACCGACGGCCAGACAGAGCAGACCAACCGGACTATGGAAGATCTACTGCGTTTGTGTATACTAGACATGAGGAAGCCCTGGAGAGACTGTTGTCACTAATTAAGTTCTCCTACGGTAACAGTCACCAGGTGAGCATTGGGATGACACCATATGAGGCCCTATATGGAAGAAAGTTTCGGACACCACTATCTTGGGTCCAGTATGAGGACCCAAGGGCACTTGGGTCAGATTATATTGAGGATACGGATGCTCTGATACGAGTGATCAGGTATTGGATGCTGGAGGCACAGATTATGTAGGCCAAGTACTACAATACGAGGCATTGAAACGTGGAGTTCCAAGTGAGGGACAGGGTGTTCTTGAAGATATGTCTAGTGCATGGTGTCTCACGGGTGTGGGGCACCAGAAGCTCAGCCCTTGATATATGGGCCATACTTGTTCCTAGAGCGGATCAGTCCCTTAGCTTTCTGGATGGAGCTGCCGCCAGAGTTTGGGACTCCGCACGATATCTTCCACATCTCCTCACTTTGAAGAGCTCTCCTTTATCTAGAGCAGCAGGCCCAGTAGCATCTGATAGATCAGTTCATTCGTAGCCGGTCCAGATCAATGATACAACAATTTGAGTGTTGTGGAAGAAGAAGGTTCCCTTGGTCTAGGTGTTATAGTCCAACCATGGATGGGAGGAGTACATTTGAGAGCCGAAGGATCTGATGTAGGAACGATATATGGGACTCTTTGCCTCATGTATATTTTAATTATGTTTGAAAGTTTCTTAAAATTCTGGTGCATAGAAACCCCGTAGTCCCGAACTTGAATTTCGAGGATGAAATTAATTTTTTTATTGGGATTTGTAACATCCCATTTCCTACTAGACCCCTTAATTAAGATAAGGGTAGGACATGTGGTGGATGAATGGGGATAGACTAGGTTTGACCCAAGGGTTAGTGTGGATTCACATAGGACCTACTATGGGGTTCAATCAACTCTAACTTAGGAAAAGAATGTTCTACAGTCAATAGGTGTCGAGTGCATTGAGTGCACTCGACGCCATTCAGTGAGGCATCGAGTACGTTGAGTGCACATGATGCCATTCGATGAGGCGTTGAGTGGCCTTAATGTGGCATTGAGTTGTCTCAACGCCACTAAATGCTTTGACATAGAAACATTCTGGATGCTGAGACATTGAGTGAACTCAATGTGGCATTGAGTGGTCTCAACGCCACTCAACGCTTTTGACTTAGAAACATTTTGGATGTTGAGGCATTGAGTGGACTCAACGCTGCGTTGAGTGATCTCAATGCCACTCAATGCTTTTGACATAGGAACATTCTGGATATTGAGGAGTTGAATGGACTCAATGCAGCGTTGAGTGGTCTCAACACCACTCAACACTTTTGACTTAGAAACATTCTGAATGTTGAGGCATTGAGTGGACTCAACGCGACATTGAGTGGTCTCAATGAGGCGTTGAGTGGTCTCAACGCCACTCAATGCTTTTGACTTAGAAACATTCTGGATGCTGAGTCGTTGAGTGGACTCAAAGTGGCATTGAGTGGTCTCAACTCCACTCAATGCTTTTGACTTAGAAAACTCAAGACTCAACAAGACGTTGAGTGGTCTCAACACCACTCAACACTTTTGGACATAGAGTATTTTTCGGTCAAAAAAATATGTTTACTGGTTCATGTGTATGGGTTGAACCGAATTTTCGGGATAAGTGTTGAAGGCTCATTGGACCTCATTTCCTCAATCAAGACCTAGTTAAAGCAATAAATGGCGGTCCAATATTAGTGTGTCTCGAGGCCAAGACCAATTTAAAGTGATGATTGACGGTCCACTATTAGGATGACAAGTGGCAAGCCACTTAAACCCTAACTCTTCTTATAAAAGGAAGAAATGAGAAGCCCACCATCACCTTCATTGAACCCAGAGGAGTGGAAAATGACTGCTGGAGCTAATCTTTTGCTAGAGAAACTAGAAATCGAGCTAACTCGTTGGATCAAGGGTGGGTCATAGCTCACCACTACCGTACCTGTCGCCAAGCTCGCATCTAGGTTCGTTTCTCCTCTCCTCCCTCTGTGCTAGTCTTCTAGATCCACTAGGAGAGATATAGTGCTCAATTGAGCCCGATGCCATGTGAGAAAGAGGGATAAATACGAGCTTTTCTTCTTGCTCAGGTTCGCTAGAGGAGCTGCCTCCGGTGGCCATGTCCCCGGAAAACGCCAGCCGCCACCTCAACGGAGGCGGTGGTGATGATCGTCAGCAGTGGCAGTGGTTCAGTTGCTGGGAAATAAAGTTTGAAGTTGGTACATGCTGGTTAATTTGGATCGTCAGCTGGAGGAGGAAGATGCATGGATGACATCGATTTAAATCTTATAAACTATAACATAGTATTATTATTATGTGTGTTTCTGTCACATGTTAAATAGCCACTTACATGATAGTTTTAGGCCTAGTAGATTCATATTCAGCGGAAACTTTCAACGTAGAAAATGTAGATCTTGGTCTTACCTTTGTTTTGACACCCTAAATTTGCAATTTGGAGCATTGTAGTTTCTTGTAGGGTATTTTACTAGGATTGCTCCTATACTAGGGCAGAACTTCAAATGGATTCCTAGGCTAATCTATAAGTACACATGCAGTGAAATATAGGTCAATCATGTGTGTATAGTATACTTAGACTATGTACAAAAATGAGAATTTTTGGAGGACATTTTTCTAATGTTTTAGTCAAAATTTAATTTATTAAATAATTGTAATCTAGGGAGTTTTACAACTCCAAATACCCCCAAATTTGGGTGGAATGGATATAGTGTCATCATATGATCATGGTAAAAGTTTAAGATCATTTGGACCTCTTTATGTTGGGGAAATCCCACATACATGGTGGAGGTAGATTGTTAAATGGAGTGCCAAGTGTAAAAATGGGAAAAATTGGAAATTGGCCCATTAGGACCAATGCATGTCCATGGGATTTTAGACAGAGGCTCATAGGGATGAAATACACCTCCCATAGAAATATTGAGATTTTGGGGATCAAAATCCCATTAAATTGAATTATTAGAAAATAAGCTCATTTAGAATTAAAAATGAGAAATTTGGCTACTAACCTTAGGAAATTCCAAAGTTTTGTGTCAAGCCCTAATAGGACATTTCATATATCTGGAAAAAGTTATGAGCTTTTTTGAGAATTATATCTTGTGTATTTAGTATATTTACTATTTTACACTTTTAGGATTTAAATTAAAATTAGGGTTAATAATGTTTGGAAAATTATGGAAAAATGCATAGACTCTTATTTCTATAATATAAACCATAATGAATTTATCTAAGAATAATTGGATGATTAATTATTATGAAAGCATTAGTACTGGCATTTTTATAATAATGTTCATATGTAATTATGTTTGGTCAAATCAATGGCTAGGAATATGAAATTCTGTTTTGAGTACTATTATGACAATGTTAATCCCCAGTAATTTTCTATGAATTTTGAAAGTCCACCTAGTGTCATCTAACTTCACCTATGGGGGGGGGGAATAGGTGACGTGCATCTTTTTTGCGGAATTTAAAATTGTACCTGCACAAGAAAACAAAACACCACAGCACAGAAGGTACACAAACAATTTATAGTGGTTCCCCGATTTGGGTACATCCACTTTCCCCCTTCGACCTATCTCCCAACAAGGGACAACTCGGTCTCTTCACCAACAGGATTGAAATCCAATCCTTGCACTATCGGAAGGAACCCTTCCACACGTAGGGGTCAACACTCCCACAACCCGGGTTGCACCCAACCCTTACAACTAGGAACCAACGTTCATTTACAACAAAAATAAACTAGAATGTACAAGAAATACAAACTACGTTTGGAGACTAAGGTGTCCCTCTTCGTTGACGACGTGTTCTTGAAGTCCACGAAGAGTCCACAACCCTAGATCTCACTTGGAGAGAATCTCCCCGGAACCGGCGGCGGCAAGATGGGCGGCGGCTAGGTTCACGGGATCGGCGGCGACAACGATGTGCGGCTGCTGTACTTTGGAGATCCAAACTTCGTAGCGAAGCTAGCTAGGTCTACCAACGGTCACACTAGGATCAATCGTCTCGATCGATTCGGATGGGGATGATTTTCCCGATCTACAAATTAAGAGACAAGAGATCTCCGGTTATACGCGTGAGACTCTAAGCTTGGCTAAGCTTCTGTCGCCGGAGGATCTGGAAGAAACCACGATCAAGACCGGCGACCAACTTGCTCGAGCGGCGACGGCGGCAGCAGCGGAGCGGAAATTGCGATCTAGGTTACGTCGCGGCTCGGCTTCATATATTTTATTCCGTCCTTTTTACTGTTCAAAAATACGCATGTATTTATACTGTAGACAACTTCAATATGACCGTTGTGGGTCCCACCAGAAGAAACCCTAACTCCGGTTCAAAGTAGTGCCAGCGACAGAGTCCGGTTCAGGGAGTTCCAGAAAATCGCCCAAGTCAAAATCGGCGAGAATCACCTGTGATTCTCATCGAATCGTCAAGAATCAAGGGTGATTCTCGACGATTCGGCGAGAATCACAAAGTGATTCTCGACGATCCGTCGAGAATCACAAAGTGATTCTCGTCGATCTGTCGAGAATCACAAAGTGATTCTCATCGAATCTGACTTGATTGCACTCTGATTTAGCCGGCGAGAATCAGCCAGTGATTCTCGACGATTCGGCGAGAATCACTATTGATTCTCGCCGAATCGGCGAGAATCACTTGGTGATTCTCGTCGATTCTTACTTAGATGATTTTTCATCTTACGCCTCTGAGCTGCTCTTTGACTCATCCTTGCTCCTTGTCTGCTCTTGCATAAACACAGCCTTGTACTTGAAAGTAAGTGCACTCCAATAGAGAGAGTACACATAGGCCAACACACTGATCTGCTCAACGAGGGATTACGTCGTGCAGACCCGTGTATATTGACCTACTGCACCCTGACATTGGTGTGCACTTAGCGTGGAATAACTGCAAGCACAACTTGAAATATTTTATCAAATACATTGTGAATTCATCTTAGCTTGACAGGTCGCTTCCTCAAATCCAGGTAATTATGGATACAATACCCAACAATCTCCCCCTATTTGACAAAGCCAAAATCCTACTAGCTAAGATGAATACCACCAACCAGATAATATATACAACATACAGAATTTAGAGATGCAGCACAAGAGAGTATAGGCAAACAGACCAAAACTTGAGTCACTCATAAATTCATATACATATATATATATATATATATATATATATATATATATATATATATATATATATATATATATATATATATATATATATATATATATATATAATTTCAAGATTGTTCATATAATAATAATACACGTTAATTGTTCTTATGAGAGAATGACAAGCTATAAATTTCTGACTATTTGAAAGATATGGTACCTAAACACCTAGAGGGGGGTGAATAGGTATCCTAATCCTTTTTAAACTTTAATGGCAGCAGACAGTTAATATCACAGATTTCTAACTATTCTATCACAGCAAACACACAGCATACACAGCAACAATCACAGCACAGCACAGCAGACACAGTGTTTTATAGTGGTTCCCCAAGATATGGGTACATCCACTTTCCCCCTTCGCCTATCTAGCAGTGTACTAGATTCGGCCAAACTTCTCCACTGTCTCAGAACCCAAATTGGTTCCTACACCTCAGGCCCAAAGCCTTACAACTCAGCTTTATCCCAAAGCCTACACTCAGCCACAAAGGCCTACACTCAGCCACCCAGGCCTACACTCAGCCAATCAAGGCCTACACTTAGAGATAATAATCTCCTACACTCAGGCCAAAAGCCCTACCCTCAGCCTTTATAATTATAGGCTTACAACTCACTCAGATCCAGAGGATCCTACAAGATAAAATGATTTTAAAAATATTAACTCAACAACTCAGAAATAAGAGAGGGGAGTTGAGAGTTTCTTGATGAGTTCTTGGAAAAACTCAGCTGGATTCAATCTGACTTAGCTTTCTTCAAAGCTTCTTGAGTAGAACTGAATAAGATTGTCTCCTTCTGCAGTTGTTCCTTGACCTCTGCCACTTAGAATTCAGAATAGATCTGAACCCTTCTTCTCAGCCTAGTTCCAACGGCTGATTTCTTGGATGGAGCCCTCTCTCTCTCCAACTTCTTAGATCTGCACTTGGACTGCAAGATCTTCTTGTGTTGATACTCTATGTACCACTTTTATAACTTGTTTTTCAACAAACTGATCAACAGTTTCTGTAAACTGTATGTGCCTATTTATAGGCCTTCTTCATGGTAACCGGCTATTCCGGTCCATAACTGAATTCTGACATCTCTGACAGGTGCTGTAGACCGGTGGAACGGCAACTGTCATGTCATCCAGTCAGTTCTTGAAAATCTCTAACTGTCTGAAAGTGTCGAGACTTTCTGTCTTCAAGTGTCGACACTTATAGTCCAAGTGTCGACACATGCTGTGTAAGTGTCGACACAAGTCTACAAGGTGTCGACACAACTCCTTGTATGTCTCGACACAGATTCTTCTTCAGGTGTCGACACTAAAATTGAGTGTTGACACAAGTACTTGATCTTCCATCTTTAGCTAAATTCTTCTAAGTGTCGACACATCACCTTTGTGTCGACACAACTTCTTGTGTTGAATCTGTTAAGTGTCGACACTGCTTCTTGGTGTCGACACATAGTCTTTTATGTTGATACTTGCTGAGTGTCGACACAGCTACTTGTGTCGACACTTGATTCTTCTGTTGAGACTTCAGCTGAGTGTCGACACATTCCCTTAGTGTCGACACTTATACTTAGAATATTTTGTTGATAATTCTGTTCTTTGCTAAGTGTCGACACAGCTCCATGTGTCGACACTTACTTCAAGTGTAGAGTCTTTAGCTGAGTGTCGACACATTGTTCTGGGTGTCGACACTTACTTCAAATGTTGACTCTTCTGATGAGTGTCGACACTTTGTTCTTGGTGTCGACACTTTCTTCAAGTGCTGACTCTTCTTGTTGTGTGTCGACACATTGTTCTTGGTGTCGACACTTTAACTTAGTTTCTGCAGTCTTTTGCTGAGTGTCGACACAGCTCCAAGTGTCGACACTATCTGGTGTAGACTCAGCTTCACTGGGTGTCGACACAGCTCCTTTGTCGACACTTTCTGTCTGCACTTTTCTTCACTGGGTGTCGACACAGCTCCAAGTGTCGACACTTTCTGTCTGGTGTCGACTCTGCATCCCAGGTGTCGACACAATGACTCCAAGTGTCGACACTGCTTGTCTGGGTGTCGACACAAGCCTTCTTAAGTGTCGACACTTTCCCTCTGGGTGTCGACACATGGACTTAGAAACTTTTTGCTTCAGTCCAGTAATTACTTAACCTGCACAAGTAAACTCAACATACATCAAATACATTATGATGTATATCATTGAGTTGGGTGAGGCTTCTTCAAATCAGGTACATTTAACCAATGTACCCAACAATCTCCCCCTATTTGGAGAAGTCATAACCCTTAGTCAATGATATACACCATTCATAATAAAAATTACAAAATGATGTAAAGCAGGATTATGTAAGCAGGATAAACATAACATGTATCAATTTCACATGTATACACAAACATCAACACAGAACAAATAAGAAATAGACATATTTACAAAACAAACATGAAATATATTGATCATATATTGTTCTAACATTTGTCTTATACATTCTCAGTAGTTCACAAAAATGTTTTACATTCAAAAGATTACAAAATAATCTTCAAGTAAATTCTTAATCTATTTCTGTTCAGGTTCCTTGATAACTATTCCCTTGCCAGCTTGAACTTGAGCTTTGACAGGGGCATCAGCAGTTTCAGCATCAGCAGGCTTCTTGCCTTTTAGATCTTTCTTTTTGAGCTCTTCAGCTTTGATCTTCTGTCTCTCAAAATAATGGTATGGCTTAGGAAAGTACTTGCTAGGCTCCACTGCAGTAGGAGGTAGCTTTCCCATCTTTGCCTTCCTTCTATACTGAACTATTGCTTCCTGCCTGATCTCATGTTTTCTCCATTCAGCTTCAGAAAACCACTTGTTCCTGTCATGAGTGTTATCCTTGGCAGCTTTCCAGGCAGTTAATATTATATTCCTAGAGGTAGGGCTCCACTGTTCAAAGTCTGGCCTTTGTTCTGCTTGTTCCCTAAACCTCTTCTTAGACAACCTTGTCTCTTCCTCCTTCTGTAATGCCTCTTGCATGGCTTCAGTAATAGGTTGAACCACTTTATCCAGAATAACATTAGACTTCCCTTCAGTTGGGCTATACATATGATGAATATCAGCTTGCACCATGTCAAAATCTGGTGGAGGATATATCACTTGAGCTACCTCTGGTTGCTCACCTCCAAGATATGCAGTTTGAATCCCAGATTCAGCAACATTGTCATCATCACAGAGTGGAGGATAGCCCAGTGTAGCTCTGATGGAATTAGATATCCATTTGGCATGATCAGAGCTAGCTTTGACTAAAACTCTCTCCCCCTTTATGACTTCTCGAGCCATATGATCTCTGACATCATCCTTTTGAAATCTGATTTGACTATCCAAGTATCTGACTCCATCTTTAAAGAATGGTTTGAGCTTTTGAAGTTGATCAGATATAGCTTTCTGGGAGGCTTGGATAGCAGTCTTTACAGCAGTAATTTCTTCTTGAAAGGCTTTGTCAAATTCAGCTTTGACAGTAGCAGAAGATGTAGAAGGATCAGCAGCCTTGTTCTTCAACTCAGTGACTATAGCATTATGAGAAGCAGTCAAGTTGTCATTCATCCTTAGTTGATTTTCAAGAACATATCCTTGTTTCAATGCTATATCATCCACTTGGGCTTTGATCTTCTCCTGGTGTGTTGCCAAGTACACCACTGCATTTCCACCTTTGTGGAAGCATTCAGTCATTTCTTTCTTGTTAAGGTTCATCTCAAACCTTATAGACTTTATATCTTGGGCCAGATCAAATTGTAATGACTTTTGCCCTTCATCGTACATACTTTTCTATTGCCTGTCTTTGCTCATCTAACTTTATCTGTAGTGCAACCATTAAAGCACTATAATCAGCAGTTGGAGCTTGCTGAACTATAGGCTGTGGTGCAATTGATTGTAAAGCTTTCTTATAACTTTGACTTCTTCTCTTGAAGACATACAGTTTCTTCTTCTTTGCCCTAGCACTCTCCTCATCTTCAGAGGCAGAAGTGCTGGCTATGTCAACCCTCTCCTTAGGGCTTTGAGGCTTCTCTTTCTGTACTTCAGGTGCCTTCTCAGTTTCCTGCCTAATAGGCTCTTCCAGAACTTGTACTTGCTCCCCCTCAGCAGCAGCATTATCTTTTTCATTATCAAAATCTGCTTGATCAAGATTTAGGAATAAATCTTCCATTGTGTATTCTGGTGGTGAAGAAGCTGGAGAAGTTCTTGGTTCTTCAACCACAGGATCAGGAATTACTGGAACAGCAGATGTGTCTTCTATAACAACATCTGGAGCTTGACTAGGCAGCTGAGTTTGCTGAGGAACATCAGACAAATCAGCATCTTCTATAAGATATTCTAAAGTATTTAGGTCAGTGAGTACCTCTTGTATGATGGTGGTGGCTTGCTCACTGTCCAGTGTAGAGGGTTCTTCTACAACTGGAGGCTCCCCCTGGCTTTGATCCTTGTGGATAGGGCTAGCTTGTGGGAGCTCCCCCTGGATCTCTGCATCAGCTGGAGGAGCAGGAGACTTCTCTGCAGGCTCTTCCTCATGATCATCAGGAGTGAAAACAACCTGTTCTTCACTTTCAGAACTACTTGTGGACACTTGTTCCACAGGAGCTGTCTTCCTTTTCTTTTTGGGAGGAGTGACTTTCTCAGTAACTGTCTTCTCTGGGGTTGGCATTTCCTTGGACAACACCCTGTCCCATCTTGAAAAGATCCTTAGATCCATCTTCCTCATATGATTTATCTTGCTTCCTGCAGCAGTACTCATTACCTCTGGTATCACACCAGCTAGGTATAGACTAATGATTCTGCCCAGATTGGGCTTCTTCAAGCTCTCCTTAATCTTCTCATAAACCACTATAGACCAGTCTGTTTTCTGAGTGAAGATTATCCTTGTCATGATTCCAAACATATAGGCAGACACTCTGTCATGCCCTCCAGGCTTGCTGAGTAAGACCTTACCAACAATCTCAGACAGGAATTTGCCTTGGCTGTTCATGCCTTTCCTGTTAAAGACAGAACCAATCTTCATTTTAGGATCCAGTCCACACCAGGTTAGAGCTTCCCTGGTCTTGGATGCAGTAACTTCTTCTTCATCTTGAGTTTTTGGTAGCTGGATCACCTTCCTCAGATTTTTAGGGTATACCTTAACCCTTGCACCATGAACTCTGGATTTGATTTTGTATCCAGATTCATCTATCTGAGCTCTATTTAGGAATTCAAGAACCTCTTTCTTCCAAATCTTTGTAGGTTCAGAAACTAAGTATTCTAATCCAAAATCGACGACTAGGGTTACTACCGCCTGGATTTCTTGATCTGCTTCTTCAAACGCGCCGCGCACCAGCTCATATCCTTCGTTAACGTTCTCCTCTAGCTTAGGCGCCATTAGGGTTTGTAGAATTTGTCTTTAGAAAAGAGAGGTGTCGACACAGTAGTTTTGGTCTCGAAACTTTGAAAGCGTGTCGACAAACAAAGACAGAACCCTATTTATACCTTTCTGATTTTGAAGATGAACAGGCGGGACAGCTAACTCAAAATATGTCGACACTGGCAATAAGTGTCGACACTGACTTATAATGTCTCGACACACATGTGTCGACACAAGTTTAGTTACAGATTTTATGTGTCGACACTTGGTTATGTGTCGACACAACATAACTCGACACATTGTCGAGACTTTACTTAGAAAATTCTGAGTAAAACATAAGTGTCGACACCACTTTGGATGTGTCGACACCTACTGGACATGTGTCGACACTAACATTCTGAAGTGTCGACACCAACATCCTAGATGTGTCGACACCTTTTTCCTGAAGTGTCGACACCACTATTCTGTGTCGACATAGACTTGTCTATGTGTCGACACCTTTTTACTTAGTCATTTTCAAATCTGTAAACTTACTCTAAGTTTATCATTCCTAGTTCAATTTTGAATCTATTGAACTTAGCTTCTTCTAGGGGCTTAGTAAACATATCAGCTATTTGATTATCAGTTTTAACATATTCAAGTAAAATATCTTCTCTTTCTACATGCTCCCTAAGAAAATGATATTTAATTTCAATATGTTTAGTTCTACTATGAGATACAGGGTTATTAGCTATTGAAATAAGCACTAGTAGAATCACAGAAAAGTGGAGTTCTACTTACCTGAAATCCATAGTCCTCTAGCTGATGTTGTATCCACAGAAGTTGAGCACAGCAACTTCCTGCAGCCACATACTCTGACTCTGCAGTGGAGATAGCCACACTGGTTTGCTTTTTGCTACTCCATGAAATTAGTCTCCCACCTAGGAATTGACAGGTTCCAGTAGTGCTCTTTCTATCCTCTTTGCATCCTGCAAAGTCTGCATCTGAATAACCTGTTAGATCAAAATCTCCATTCCTAGGGTACCAGAGGCCTAGATAGGGAGTGCCCTTTAGATATCTCAATATTCTTTTGACTGCTGTCAAATGAGACTCTTTAGGGCAGGCTTGATACCTGGCACAAACACATGTAGCATACATGATGTCAGGTCTACTAGCAGTCAAGTATAATAGGGAGCCAACTATCCCTCTATACAAGGTTTCATCTACAGGTTTCCCTGCATCATCCTTGCTAAGAGACATACTTGACCCCATAGGAGTCTTCATGGTGCTGGATGAATCCATACCATACTTCTTATGAGTTCTAGGGTGAACTTGGACTGACATATGGATAAACCACTTTCAGTCTGTTTAACTTGGAGACCCAAGAAAAACTTCAGCTCTCCCATACTACTCATCTCAAACTGACCTTGCATCAGTTTTGCAAACTTTTTGCAAAGGCTGCTTTCAGTAGACCCAAATATAATGTCATCTACATATATTTGGACTAGTATGACTTTGCCTCTAGATTCCCTAAGGAATAGAGTCTTATCTATTTTCCCCCTTGAGAACTTGTTCTCAATGAGGAAACTAGATAGGGTTTCATACCAAGCCCTAGGGGCTTGCTTTAACCCATATAAAGCTTTCCTAAGTCTATAGACATGATGAGGTAGAGTTGGATCAACAAAACCTGAAGGCTGTTCCACATAGACTTCTTCCTTAAGATTACCATTTAGGAATGCTGACTTGACATCCATTTGGTAAACCTTGAATCCTTGATAGGTTGCATAGGCCAAGAACATTCTTATGGCTTCCAGTCTGGCTACTGGAGCAAAGGTTTGATCAAAGTCAATACCTTCTTCTTGCCTTATATCCTTTAGCAACCAGTCTAGCCTTATTTTTAATGATGACCCCTTGTTCATCCATCTTATTCCTGTAGATCCACTTAGTTCCTATTACATTGTGGTCTTTAGGTTTAGGAACTAATTCCCAGACCTTGCACCTTTTGAACTGATTAAGCTCTTCTTGCATTGCTTCAGTCCATTGTGGATCCAGTATTGCTTCTTCAAATTTCTTAGGTTCAACTTGTGATAGAAAACTGGAGTAGATTGCTGCATTCATGTATTTGCTCCTGGTTTGAACTCCTTGTCTTGGATCTCCAATAATCTGCTCTACTGGATGATCTCTTAGATGCATGTTGGCTGGAGGCATCCTGACTTCTGGTTGAACCTCTTCAGCATCTCCATCATGCTGTACTCCTTGTATTTCTTCAGCAATTGGCACATGTAGTTCTCCCCCTGGACAACAGCTACTGTCTTCTACTTGCTGTCTTGCAGCAGGTACTTCTTCTATAGTTAGCTTGTCCATTTTCTTTGTTAAACCTGTGGGGCTGCATACACTACTAGACAACTCATTGTTAATAAGTTTAGTCTCATCAAAAACTACATGCACAGATTCTTCTACAACTTGTGTAGTCAAGTTGTAGACTCTATAAGCCTTACTGTTGTTGCTGTACCCAACAAAAATTCCCTCTTGGGACTTGGCAGCAAACTTAGTTAAGTAAGACTTCCCATTGTTAAGTATGAAGCATTTGCAACCAAAGATCCTAAAATAGGATAGGTTTGGTTTCCTGCCTTTCACAACTTCATAGGGGGTCTTGTTAAGCCTTTTAGTGATGGTAGCCCTATTTATAACATGGCATGCAGTGTTAACTGCTTCAGCCCAGAAATATTCTGGCAGTGATGTATCACTTAGTAGGGTCCTACCAGCCTCTATCAAGGTTCTATTCTTCCTCTCAGCAATGTCATTTTGCTGAGGTGTTCTAGGTGAAGAGAATTCTTGAAATATCCCAAAGTCTTCACATAGTTTTGTCATGCTTATCAGACTGAAATTCAGTACCATGGTCACTTCTAATTTTGACCACTGTACTATTTAGTTCATTCTGAAATTTGCTTGACAAAGCTATAGAAGACACTAGGTGTTTCAGATTTCTGTCTTAAGAAGAACACCCAGGAAAACCTTGAGTAGTCATCTACAACTACAAAGGTATAGACCTTCCTACCTAAGCTGTGAACTGGCATTGGACCAAAGAGATCCATATGCAAGAGGTATAAACACCTCACAGCATCTTTGTTTTCTATGCTTCTAAAGGTGGATTTAGTCTGCTTGCCCTTTTGACAAGCTGAGCAAATACCATCTTTAACACACTTAACTTGAGGACCATTCCTCACTAACTCTTTGCTAAAGAGTTTGCTAATAGTCTTGTAGTTAAGATGGGCAAGCCTCTTGTGCCATTTGACACATTGAGAGACTGTCTCATCAGCTACAAGACAAACTGGAGAACCATTGTTCTCAACCATAATGTCTAGGCAGTAGACATTCCTCTTCCTATATCCTGTCAAAATGATCTCTTGATCACTTGACCTCTTGATATGACAACCATTTTTAACAAATGAGATGTCATACCCTACATCACTTAATTGACTTATACTTATTAGGTTGTGTTTCAACCCTTTAACATAAGCCACTTGAGTAATGGTAACCAAGTTTGTAGAAATGTTACCAAACCCTTTGATGATTCCTTTTTCAGAACCACCAAAGGTGACTTTTGGACCACCTTTTATTGGAATGTAGTCCTTTAGTAATCCTCTAGTTCCAGTCATATGTCTGGAACATCCACTGTCCAAGTACCATGTTGGGGTATGGCCACTTGGACTCACCTGCAAAACAGATTAATGAACCTTAGAACCCAAAGAATTCTTGGGTCCTTGGTACTTGTTAGTCTGCAATCTGACAAAGCTACCCACTGGCTTTCCAACAGGTAGTTTGGTACTCACTTTGGCACTAGCATTGTGCCAACAGTCCACTGCAAAATGGCCAACTTTGCCACAGCACCAACATTCAAACTTATTGTACCTTTGCTTAGGTACTGTCTTGGCTGTCTTGTCTACAGCAGGCTTGTTGAATGTTGGGGCTTTGCCCTTGGACTTAGACTTGGACTGCTCAGTCCCTGCAGGTCTAATAAAGCCCAGTCCAGCCTTGCCTTTATGATGAACAAATTCATCAATTAAAGGTAGCACTGACTTAGGTTTAGAAAACCTAGCAACAAGATCTCTCTCTTTCTGAAGATTTATCTCCAGACTCTTAATTTGATCATTCTTAAAGGTGATAGTGCCCATCTGAATCACTGTTATGTGTTTCAGCCTGGCTATTTCATTAAGCTTTTGATCAAATTGCTTCTCAGAATCTGTTGCAGCAGCTTTAAGATCAGCAATTTCCTTTGCCTGACTTTTGGCAAGGGACTTGCTTTTCTTGTAAGCTTGCAACAGCACTTTATATTCATCTATATGCTGATGAATATCATCCTCAGACTCAGATACATTCTCATCACTTGATGAAGAAGAATCTGAATCTGAACTAGAACAAGAAACTGAACTTAGAGTTGGACTTTGTACCTTACTGGGTCCTGGCTGCTCCAGGATTTTGTCACTCTCAGTCAATGCCATCAGTCCTTGGCACTGACAGTCTTCTTGTTCATAAATAGACTCCATAATTTGCATAAATTCTTCCTCTTCTTCTTCAGCAAACAGCCCTATGTAGGCCTCAGCCTCATACTCAGTTTCTGAAGAAGAGATATCTGATAGAGTCTTCTCGTTCTTGGCAACAAAATACCTTTCTTTCTTGCCTTTGAAATAAGTCTTTTTCCTGTCACTAGATTCTTTCCTCTTTTCAGGACAGTCTGCAATAACATGGCCCTGTCTATTGCAGCAATAGCACACTATCTTTGAACCAGTTGCCTTGCTTGACTTTGTCCTCTTCCTGTCTTTCTTTGAAGGCTTTTTCTCCTGATAAAAGACTTCCTTTCCCTTTGAAGTAGAAGGTCTTGACCTCCACTGTTTCTTCTTCAAGAATTTCTGAAAGTGTCTGGTGAAGGCAGCAAAGTCTTCATCACTTTCACTGCTTTCAGACTTGGTGCTGACTGACTCATCTGACTCTGATTCAGCTACCTCTGGAGGTGGAGTTGATGACTTATTCCTGCACTTCCTGGAGGCTTCTGTCTTGAAAGCAACTGTTCTCTCCTTGTGCTCAGTTCTTGTTGATTTCTCCTCCTCTTTCCTCACTGTCAACTGCATCTCATAAGACAATAATTTGTCAAACAGTGTAGGAGGAGGAATTTCCCCCAACTTAGCCATTTCTCTTATGGCACAGATCTTGGTGTCCCAATCTTTGGTTAGGGACCTTAAGAATTTGTCATTTAGTTCATAGTTACTGAACTCTCTTCCATAAGACATGAGTTCATTCACTATTCTGTAGAACTTCTTATAGCACTCAGTTATGCTATCACCTTTTCCTTGTCTAAAACTCTCATACTCCTGATTTAGCAAGGATTTTCTATCTTGTCTAACTTCTTCAGATCCCTCCATATACACAATAAGAGTGTCCCACATCTCTTTGGCTGTCTTGCAGTGTATAAGATTCTGAAAAGTTGCATCATCAATGGCACTCACTATTATGTTTTGTGCCCTCTTGTCCATGGTGGCTAGGACAATCTCATCCTTAGTCATTTCAGAGAAATCCTTTGGAGTTCTTTGATTTGCATCTAGAACAGATATCTTCATGGGCACATAAGGCCCTTCCTTTACTGTGATGTAGATTCTAGGGTCTGAGGCCTCCATAAACAGTCTTACCCTTTCCTTCCAGATCCCAAAGATTTCCTTTCTGCATATGGGCAATTTCATGGAACCCAATTCCTTGTGATTTTCAGAGGAACCCATGTATCTTGATTTTCTTGAATATCTTGAATCTGTATTTTGCCTTACACTGAATCTGCCAAACAGGATCTCCTCAGACTGTTAGTACCTTTTTGAGGAACCTGGCTCTGATACCACTTGAAAGATATGGTACCTAAACACCTAGAGGGGGGGTGAATAGGTATCCTAATCCTTTTTAAACTTTAATGGCAGCAGACAGTTAATATCACAGATTTCTAACTATTCTATCACAGCAAACACACAGCATACACAGCAATAATCACAGCACAGCAGACACAGTGTTTTATAGTGGTTCCCCAAGATATGGGTACATCCACTTTCCCCCTTCGCCTATCTAGCAGTGTACTAGATTCGACCAAACTTCTCCACTATCTCAGAACCCAAATTGGTTCCTACACCTCAGGCCCAAAGCCTTACAACTCAGCTTTATCCCAAAGCCTACACTCAGCCACAAAGGCCTACACTCAGCCACCCAGGCCTACACTCAGCCAATCAAGGCCTACACTCAGAGATAATAATCTCCTACACTCAGACCAAAAGCCCTACCCTCAGCCTTTATAATTATAGGCTTACAACTCACTCAGATCCAGAGGATCCTACAAGATAAATGATTTTACAAATATTAACTCAACAACTCAGAAACAAGAGAGGGGAGTTGAGAGTTTCTTGATGAGTTCTTGGAAGAACTCAGCTGGATTCAATCTGACTTAGCTTTCTTCAAAGCTTCTTGAGTAGAACTGAATAAGATTGTCTCCTTCTGCAGTTGTTCCTTGACCTCTGCCACTTAGAATTCAGAATAGATCTGAACCCTTCTTCTCAGCCTAGTTCCAACGGCTGATTTCTTGGATGGAGCCCTCTCTCTCTCCAACTTCTTAGATCTGCACTTGGACTGCAAGATCTTCTTGTGTTGATACTCTATGTACCACTTTTACAACTTGTTTTTCAACAAACTGATCAACAGTTTCTGTAAACTGTATGTGCCTATTTATAGGCCTTCTTCATGGTAACCGGCTGGTCCGGTCCATAACTGAATTCTGACATCTCTGACAGGTGCTGTAGACCGGCTGGAACGGCAGCTTTCATGTCATCCAGTCAGTTCTTGAAAATCTCTAACTGTCTGAAAGTGTCGAGACTTTCTGTCTTCAAGTGTCGACACTTATAGTCCAAGTGTCGACACATGCTGTGTAAGTGTCGACACAAGTCTACAAGGTGTCGACACAACTCCTTGTATGTCTCGACACAGATTCTTCTTCAGGTGTCGACACTAAAATTGAGTGTCGACACAAGTACTTGATCTTCTATCTTTAGCTGAATTCTTCTAAGTGTCGACACATCACCTTTGTGTCGACACAACTTCTTGTGTTGAATCTGTTAAGTGTCGACACTGCTTCTTGGTGTCGACACATAGTCTTCTATGTTGATACTTGCTGAGTGTCGACACAGCTCCTTGTGTCGACACTTGATTCTTCTGTTGAGACTTCAGCTGAGTGTCGACACATTCCCTTAGTGTCGACACTTGTCTTTAGAATATTTTGTTGATAATTCTGTTCTTTGCTAAGTGTCGACACAGCTCCATGTGTCGACACTTACTTCAAGTGTAGAGTCTTTAGCTGAGTGTCGACACATTGTTCTGGGTGTCGACACTTACTTCAAATGTTGACTCTTCTGATGAGTGTCGACACTTTGTTCTTGGTGTCGACACTTTCTTCAAGTGCTGACTCTTCTTGTTGTGTGTCGACACATTGTTCTTGGTGTCGACACTTTAACTTAGTTTCTGCAGTCTTTTGCTGAGTGTCGACACAGCTCCAAGTGTCGACACTATCTGGTGTAGACTCA
The DNA here is from genome assembly GCA_039583875.1 of Platanthera guangdongensis. Taxonomy (NCBI): domain Eukaryota; kingdom Viridiplantae; phylum Streptophyta; class Magnoliopsida; order Asparagales; family Orchidaceae; genus Platanthera; species Platanthera guangdongensis. The sequence continues at coordinate 69,434,386 of CM077164.1, forward strand.
GCTTCACTGGGTGTCGACACAGCTCCTTGTGTCGACACTTTCTGTCTGCACTTTTCTTCACTGAGTGTCGACACAGCTCCAAGTGTCGACACTTTCTGTCTGGTGTCGACTATGCATCCTAGGTGTCGACACAATGAATCCAAGTGTCGACATTGCTTGTCTGGGTGTCGACACAAGCCTTCTTAAGTGTCGACACTTTCCCTCTGGGTGTCGACACATGGACTTAGAAACTTTTTGCTTCAGTCCAGTAATTACTTAACCTGCACAAGTAAACTCAACATACATCAAATACATTATGATGTATATCATTGAGTTGGGTGAGGCTTCTTCAAATCAGGTACATTTAACCAATGTACCCAACACTTTTTTTCTTTGGCTAAGTCATCCTTGAGTTTCTGAGCCAAAAACTTCTTCCTTTGCCTTTCAACATATTCCTTAGGCTTTGGATAGTATTTGGGAGGAGGAGCTTTATTTGTCGCAGTGTTGGTCCTGAAGAAGATGTTACGTTTGGCTTCATAGGTCTTGTGCAGCTCCCACTCATGCTGGCTGTATAAATCGTTTCGATTGATTTCCCCTTGTTCTTGTAGCCAGAATGTGTCCAGTATGATACTCTTGGATACTGGACTCCACTTTTCGTTTCTTACTTCCTCCTCCTTCAGTCTGATTCTCTTTTCAGCTTGTGTTTCCTTTGATGTCCCTTCGTGAGATTTTCTCTTGTCCCTGGCTTTTGCTAGGGCTCCTTGATCAAACATTGCCATCAGTTTTGCCTTGGAGGAGGCCCTAGCAGCCCTATGAGCATCAGCCTCACTTAAATGAACTTCTGCAGCACTTACTCCCTCATCAGCCACAGTATTATCTTCAGGAGCAGGAGCACCCTGGGGATTTTTAGGGATATTAATGCCTAACGCTTGTTGGAGCATCCACCAGCAACTGTCATAAACATATTTGTTTGACTGCTCAAAGTTGTTGATCATGACTTCCCGAAGCTCAGCCATCTTAGCTATATATTCTTTCTCCCCCTTTTTGGCTTCGACTGCAATGGAGTTTGCATAAGAATGCAGTGACTCATCAATATGCTTCGTAGTCCTGGAGAATTCAATGACCAAGGCTTGTTGATTGGTGTTAAGAGTTACCATATTGCCATCAAACTTTTGAATGTTATTTGCTACGACATGAGAATTCTGATTCACGACGGCGAGAGTATCGGTGTTCTTTTTCAATCCGTCCATAAGAAGAGTGACAGCTTGGCCGGCCACTGTATACTTATCTTCAAACTTCTTTTCCATCACGTCCAGTTTGTGATTGATCTCCACCATGTTCTTGAGCATGAGATTTTCAGATTTCTTAATCCTTTTCAACAATTTATTTTGAGCTTTCTCAAAAGATGCCTTAAGCTCATCCACTATGCCCTGAATGACATTCACGGTGTGAGTGACTAGATCATCTCGTAGTGGATGAGCCTGAGGCACTCCTTGGCCTTGCTCTTCATCAGATGCACCTGTAGAGCTGGACACGATCACAGCCTCTAAGGGGGGAATGCTTGCGGCCTCTGTAGATTTCCCGGACTCCCCCTCCACTGTTGCACCAATGTTTTCAGGAACGATCTCAGGTGCGTGCTTGACAGATGAAGCTTCAATGATATCCCGAGTCTCCAATGCTTCCTGTCCCTCATTGCCTTCTGCCTCACCTTCATCATCCATGAGATAATTCTCATCAGCATCATCTTCCAACCCTTCGTCAGCAGTCTCCTCTACATTAGCTTCGGCTCCTCGATCGTTCAGGTTTAGAGCCTCCTCATTCTCCAGCACAGTTTCACTTTCTTCTTGTATATCTGCCACTGCATCTCTGGCCATCTGGGAGATGTCAGATACGATATCAGCATAAGTGGGTAGAGGCTCCCCCTCAATTCCTGCAGTCAAAGCATCAGGAATTTCATTGGGGATAACTACAGAATCAGCCACAGCGCCGTCCTCGGCTGGAGATGCTTCTTGTTGTTCTACCACGGCAGCCTGCCCAATGTGCCTCTCCCATCTGTCAAAAACACTCGAGTCCATTTTCTTCAAGTAATGTAGAGGAACACATTTACTCATGTCATACTTATCTCCGTTCAACTGATTGAGATACAGACTGATGATTCGGCCAAAACTAGGAGATCTGAGGGTGTCCTTTATCTTCTCAAAAAGCAATGCCCCCCAGTTGAATCCATTTCTGCAGACAATTGCCACCAGGATCTTGAACATATCCGCAGAGATGTGGTCATGAGAACCCGGTTTGCATATGAGTACCTTCCCAACGATGTCTGACAGAAGTTTCCCTTCTTCATTCATATCTTTTCGCTTCATCGACCGAGTTCCTCGAGCAAGACCACAGAATAATAGAGTCCTGGTTTTGTCTTCTTCCTCAAGATAATCCTCGTGCTCCGAGCTAGTGAGCTGCAAGTATTGGGTTAGCTTGTTTGCAGACATCTTGATCGTTGCCCCTGCAACCTCGCTCTTGATGAGAGAGTCTTCATTTCGGAGTCTGGTGGTAGCGAAGAACTCCAGCACTTCCTTGTCCAAGATTTTACACGGGTGTTCCAGTACGAAAGATAGTCCAGCCTCTTCCAGCATAATAATGATGTTTCTGAATTCGTCAGAGGCATGTGAGAACACTGTTCGAACCAGCTCACATCCAGTGATCAGTCCAGCAGTTGTCCTTGGAGCCATCGCAAACCTAGGGAGAGAATCCCTACTCTACGCTTAATCAAAAGTCAAGAGGGAAGTGACACTAGGAAGAAAGTTCTTGTAAGGAGGAGGATGAGGTTACCTAACAGCGTAGACGGTGAGTTAGTTTGATAAAGACTACGAACACCCGGGAGGTCCACCCGACTGTGGGTGATCGAAACTGTGGAGAAATCCCTGGACGAGAGAGAGGAGAGATCCATGGACGGCAATCGGCGAGATCGGCGAATCGGGAAGAGTTGGCGAGGGTCCTTCGAGAGAAATCTCGCGGGATGTCGACGGAAGGGGAAGAATCACGGGTCCTTCGGTGAGAGTCCTTCGGTGAGAAGCTTGCGGGAATCTCGCGGGATGTCTACGGAAAGTGAAGATTCGGCGAGTTCCCCTGCGGAGAGAGTCGATTCGGCGAGTTTCCTGCAGAGAAAGTCCTTCGGCGGGATTCCTACGGAATATGAAGGGTCGGCGGGAATATGAAGGATCGACGAGTTAAGGGGATTTTAACGGTTTCCGTGTGTTCGGCGGAAGGCTTCGGGTTAAGCGGGTTTCTAGTTTGTCTAAGTGGAAATATATATATGTTTCTTAAAGCCAATATATTTAGGGTTTGAACCGGGCTTTTCCAGACGTTTCTTGATGTCAAGATTTCCAATGACGTATCTTCGTTAGTTTTTAGCGAACTGATTTACGCCGGTAGATGTTAGTTCTCGAATCTACCAGTGGAATTTCCGATAAATCTTCATTGACGTATCTATGGTTTATGTTTACCGTGTTAACCTATCCTTAGATGTACACACATATAAGTGTAAATATATATATATATATATATATAAATATATATATATATATATGTAAATGTCGATACAATACGACTCAAGTCTTGGAACTGATCAAAAGTACCTGGGATTATGAGAGTTATCATTTAGCCCCTCTGATAAAACATATCAGGAGCTCAATGTGAGTATGCCCATGTAGATATCACATCTGTTGTTCCAGACGCTTGTTCCAATTCAGTCTTGAGCCATCTACTGTCTAGTTCCCATCCTATTTATGGGAACCTAGACTACCCTGCAAAAGAGAGTTACTTTACCTTAGGAACCCAAACCATATTGGGTCCTAGGTTCTTGTTAGTATAACCACTGGAATGCCTTCCCTCAGAAAACCTGTCAGGAAGACTACCTCTGCCCAGAAAATATGGATAGGCCCTTGCCCTTGACACAAAGGGGTTATGCCAACAGTCTATGGCAAGGTGTCCCACTTTGCCACAGCACCAACACGGGTGAATGTTGTATCGCCGTTTCTGACCTGATCTAGTGACTGAGGTAGTCATGGTCCTAGGTCTAAACGGGATAGGGCATGATCTCCTCACAAAATTTCCTCTTCCACCGTGACACGTGGAAGGGTGGAAGGAATGCATGTTGCGAGCGTCATGAGGCCGGGGAGGTGGTGCCTTCCTTTCAGGCATCCCCCCTCCTGAGGCCCCAAGAAAACTTACAGCATGACTTCTAACCTCCCTGTCCTTTGTCCTCGGGTGGTGAGAAGCGTTCTGTGAGCTGATACATGCAGATTCACACCGAGTTGAGGCAGTGGTAGTGAATACAAAGGGCTCAGAATGAGCCTTAGGTATTCTCTCATGGGTGTCCACGACGGCCCTTGCACTATGAGTGTCTCCACATGAGGACAGATCGCCCTTACAGTGATCACGATTGTTCCTGTGATCATACCTGAAGGCATGATGAGTACCCTTCCTGTTTGGAGTGGGGGGTCGGAATACCGTTTCCCCATTTCTCCATGAATTGATAATTCTGGAGATCCACCTATTTTCTACCTTTCTCTTCATAGCATCAACCTTGGAAAAGTTAGCTACTATCCTTTTCTCATTCTCTAGACTACTCTCTAGAGCTGAGATTTTAGAGTCCTTGACCTTGTTGGATGCCAATTGGAGAACCAACAAGATCTTCAGTCGAGCAATCTCTTGAGCTTGCTCCTCAGCAAGTAGGTTGCTTTTCTGAAGGGCTCTCTTCAGGGAATCAGGATTTTCTGAAGGGAGACAGTTCCTATCTTCAGAAACTTCAAGAGAGATGGGGCAAGATGAAGAAGATACCTGCTCTTTAGTGTAGTGGTCACTAGCGCCAGTGACCGTTGTGTCAGCCTCATCAGAACTGCTCTCCTCAATTTCTTCTTCAGACTCTGACAAGGACACTGGAGCTCTGATGTTGTCCGATTGATCCTTGCCTTCATCTTCAGAGCCGAGGACCCCCACATAGGCTTCATCCTCTAGTTGACAGCAGATCACAGCTTCTTTTGATCCCCCCATCAGCTCTGAGATCATTACCCACATATATTTAACCGACCCACATTTTTCCAATCTAGAGCGAGAAGGTCCAGACCAGATATCCATGATAATTTGACGAATCCTCTTGTCCAAATTAAATAATGAAAGTTCCATCTCCGACATCTCAGCAATGCACTTGGGCACTTGGACATTCTTTCCAGAGTCGGAGGTCTTCATAGGAATAAAAGGACCCTCTTCCAGGATGAAAGATGCTCGAGGATCGATAGCCTCCAAATGATACGACACTCTCATCCTCCAGACGGGATAATACTCCTTTGTGCATGTGGGGAGTCTTAGTGGCGATATCTCATGATCCAGCTCCATGCTTCTGACACTGGTGGTAGGATACTACTCAAGGTGTAAACCTTTTTGATGAGTAACCTCCTTCTGATACCACTTGAAAGTCCGCCTAGTGTCAGCTAACTTCACCTATGGGGGGGGGGGAATAGGTGACGTGCAGCATTTTTGCGGAATTTAAAATTGTACCTGCACAAGAAAACAAAACACCACAGCACAGAAGGTACACAAACAATTTATAGTGGTTCCCCGATTTGGGTACATCCACTTTCCCCCTTCGACCTATCTCCCAACAAGGGACGACTCGGTCTCTTCACCAACAGGATTGAAATCCAATCCTTGCACTATCGGAAGGAACCCTTCCACACGTAGGAGTCAACACTCCCACAACCCGGGTTGCACCCAACCCTTACAACTAGGAACCAACGTTCCTTTACAACAAAAATAAACTAGAATGTACAAGAAATACAAACTACGTTTGGAGACTAAGGTGTCCATCTTCGTTGACGACGTGTTCTTGAAGTCCACGAAGAGTCCACAACCCTAGATCTCTCTTGGAGAGAATCTCCCCGGAACCGGCGGCGGCAAGATGGGCGGCAGCTAGGTTCACGGGATCGGCGGCGACAACGATGTACGGCTGCTGTACTTTGGAGATCCAAACTTCGTAGCGAAGCTAGCTAGGTCTACCAACGGTCACACTAGGATCAATCGTCTCGATCGATTCGGATGGGGACAATTTTCCCGATCTACAAATCAAGAGACAAGAGATCTCCGGTTAGACGCGTGAGACTCTAAGCTTGGCTAAGCTTCTGTCGCCGGAGGATCTGGAAGAAACCACGATCAAGACCGGCGACCAACTTGCTCGAGCGGCGACGGCGGCAGCGGCGGAGCGGAAATCGCGATCTAGGTTACGTCGCGGCTCGGCTTCATATATTTTATTCCATCCTTTTTACTGTTCAAAAATACGCTTGTATTTATACTGTAGACAACTTCAATATGACTGTTGTGGGTCCCACCAGAAGAAACCCTAACTCCGGTTCAAAGCAGTGCCAGCGACAGAGTCCGGTTCAGGGAGTTCCAGAAAATCGCCCAAGTCAAAATCGGCGAGAATCACCTGTGATTCTCGTCGAATCGTCGAGAATCAAGGGTGATTCTCGACGATTCGGCGAGAATCACAAAGTGATTCTTGACGATCCGTCGAGAATCACAAAGTGATTCCCGTCGATCCATCGAGAATCACAAAGTGATTCTCGTCGAATCTGACTTGATTGCACTCTGATTTAGCCGGCGAGAATCAGTCAGTGATTCTCGACGATTCGGCGAGAATCACTAGTGATTCTCGCCGAATCGGCGAGAATCACTTGGTGAATCTCGTCGATTCTTACTTAGATGATTTTTCATCTTACACCTATGAGCTGCTCTTTGACTCATCCTTGCTCCTTGTCTGCTCTTGCATAAACACAGCCCTGTACTTGAAAGTAAGTGCACTCCAATAGAGAGAGTACACGTAGGCCAACACACTGATCTGCTCAACGAGGGATTACGTCGTGCAGACCCGTGTATATTGACCTACTGCACCCTGACATTGGTGTGCACTTAGCGTGGAATAACTGCAAGCACAACTTGAAATATTTTATCAAATACATTGTGAATTCATCTTAGCTTGACAGGTGGCTTCCTCAAATCCAGGTAATTGTGGATACAATACCCAACAAATTTTTAGTTGAATATTTTAGGTATTTCATTTGGAAAATGGAATAATTGTGATTATAATCATAAATAGAAAATGAATGGTAAATCAAGTGGAAAAAATAGCATCTTTGGTGAACAGCCATTTTTAACCTAGATGAACTCCAGATAAATTTTCTAGACATAATGGACCATTGGATATAGTAGTTCATGTTCAATGTGACCTTAGTCACCTAATTAAATGATATAATTTATGGTCCTAAGGACTTAGAAAAATAATGAAATTCTAAATGGTCAACTTCATAAACATGACAAACCCATGATAAATATTTAGTGGCCTTTGGCCCAAGGAATTGTAAGTCATCTCATATGGGTTAGAATTAGATCATGGGCTGCGCTTAGTAAAAAGTGACGTGTAACACTAAGACCCACAGGGAAATGATAGGTGGCTGGATTGAGTGATGTATTGGGAAGTTGAAAGCCTGCTTGGTGTCATGTGTATGTCACTACATAGTAACGAGTGATGGAGTGCAAGCCACAAGGAGAACAACTATAATGAGGCCTGGCAAAAGATCGTCGCTCTCCCTATCAGTACCATAAGTCATTAGGTTTACTCAAGAGTAATAATGAGATTGGGGTATTAATAATGGGTAGACATTAATATAAGTAAGTGTCCTTCAGAAAGGGAGCTTTGGGCTTTAGCCCATCGTAGTTCATAGTTCCCTCGAGAGACCTTCACCGGGCATACCCTGGACTGTCCAAGGATTAACCCTAAACTGATATGTATAACAAGAATTAGACAAGAGTAGTCTAATAGGTTAAGGGAACGATGTGACAAACTCAATGTATGGGGTTGGAGGGATTCAGTGTGAGTTTAGTCCTATGATTTGGAGGCTCGGATATTTGGATTTAGGATGGGTTTAGTCCTACGAGTTGGGGGCTCAGATATTTGGATACAGGACGGGTTTAGTCCTGTGAGCTAGAGGCTCGAATGTTTGATACCAGGAAGGGTTTAGTCCTGCGAGCTGGAGGCTCGGGTGGTTACTTAAGGACGGGTTGGTCCTGCGAGCTGGAGGCTCGGGTTTCAAAATAACTTGCATGTCCATAGAATATATTAGTGATAGGTCATGCGGTACTAGCCAGTCATCACACCGACAGTAGTACGGTGACTCAGGTGTTGTGTGGGGGTTTGAGTGGCTAATAGATTCTTTATACTTCGGTCTGGAGGACGATCCCTAAAAACATACAACCTGTAACGCCCCGAAAATTGTATTTGAGTCGGTCGCGTAAAAAGGGATTTTGGGTGCCTGTATAGGGGTACACAGCCTAGGACACGGGCGTGTCCAAGGCTGTGTCTGGCTAGTGATTTTTTTGGCCGTTTTCATCCCGAGAAGGACACGGCCAGGAACACGGCTACATGACACGGGCGTGTCATTTGACACGGGCGTGTGCCTACCCGTGTCAGAACCCGTGTTCAGTTGGGTCGTGTCGGTTGGCATGGCGGTTATGCATGACATGCCCCCGGTCACGGGCGTGTCGAGGACACGACAGGGGCGTGTCAGGTGAGACACGGGCGTGTCTTTGCCCGTGTGTCTTTTCTGTTTTCGAAGATCATGCCTGGATCAAGGCACACGGCCTGGGACATGGTCGTGTGCCAAGCCGTGTTCGGCCCAGGTTTGGAGATTTTTGAGCGGATCTGAGCCGTTCATTTTCTTTAAATAAGATCCAACGGCCCAGATGGTTTCCTGCTCTGTTAAGGCCGGGAATAGGGGAGTTAATCCTTCATTTCTCTCCAACCATTCTCTCTCTCTCAAGGAGTTGGAAAGAGGAGGAAGAAGGAAGGGATTCCGGCCGCACGCGGAGCATCGGAGCACCGTTTTGAGTTCTGAGAGCGGATCCGTGGAGGAAAGTTCGTTACGAAGAGTTCTGTCCTTGTAGTTTTTCCATGGTGCCAAAACGGACTACAAGGGTAACGATTCTCTACTTGAGCATGTGAAGCTCTTTCTTTCTACATAGGGAATCCCGCTCCCGCGAGTGTGCGGTGACTGCGTGGTGTTCTTTGGGGTTGATGTGAATAGTCCCCCTTATATTGCATATAGAGTCCGGAATCGTAGGTACGGGCATAGTCATTATGTGTGAAGCCTACTCGGACGTGTATTGTCTGGATCGGTGATGTTGCATTTGATATGTTTTGCCGGAGAAGACTCCGTGCTTTGGGTTTTTCGGGTTTCTATGCGGTAGATTGCAGCAGGGATCTTTGGAGGTTAGCTCCAAGGCGCACCCGGAAAACTGAGCGGAATCATTGTTCTGCTAACTTGGTGGTCTGGGAACCGTCCTTGAACATAACTGGGTTATGTGATTGTTTGGAAAATTTTGGGATCCGAGAGAAGCTTGGCCCGCGCGTAGTACTTAAACTGTCTAGGCGGCGTGAGCAACAGGCAAGTGGAATCGGACCTAGGCTATGTGGTTCGGTGCGAGAGACCCGAAAAGGGGACTGGCCGTTGGTATAGTCAGGAGCCTTAGACGGTGGTCAGAAATGCTAAATGCTCTCTTGGTTGCCATCTTTGGGATGGTGGTGAAGCCATGGAATTGACCGGATTCACCGTTAATGTGTCCTGAGTGCACGGGGTGTTTGGCCGTGCGAGCCTACACCTGTGGCGAAATATATAGTTGCACTATATTGTTTAGCTGGGCTAAAGAAATGCAGGGAAAGAGCACTGCCATCCTGAGTAAGGGGCGGGTTCGTTATAATTTGGTCAGCTTTTGGCTGACCGTTGCTTTGTTTGCAACCGTGCGGTGGAATTGTGCTTGCAGGTGCTGCGGAGCAGAGTACCAAATAGCGGGCTGGAGCCCATATTGCTGTGCTAGCCCTAGAAGGCCGTAAAGAATAGTTGTACTTTACTTTTGTCAAGTGTGGCCGGCCTGCGAGCCGATTTATGGAAAACACTATTTATTAAGTGAACTATTGTAAGGCCATAAGGCCATGTACCTTTTAGTGTATTTTGGGTTTCATTCCAGTAGTTTGGTTGTGGACATTCATGTTTATTGGATTTAAATTTTGGGTTCTTTCAACTTTAAAAGCTTCCGCTAGAATGCTCTGTATAAATGAGTAGTCTTAATTGGATAGTTTGAATATTCTTATGTAACCCTTCCGACTGTCTATGGTATATGGCGTCGGGTTCCAGCTGGACCTTCTGTTATATGCCATGTGACGGATGGGGGTGTTACAATTTGGTATCAGAGCTTTGGTTATGGTCAGGCTTAAATGAATTCGTGGGCGAATTCTTTTAAGGGGTGGTGAGCACATGTGTGCGTCATCGTTATAACATCAAAAAGAACCCATGAATGTCCACTTAGGAATGAAAAATACACTTGTTTTGTGGAATCTGAGTGTTCCAATGATTGCTTTTAGCAATTTGTTTGTCGTCTAATCATGTGCCTTTACTACTATAGGCAGCTAGGAGCGGTTCTGGTCAGTCAGAGCGTCCGCAATCAGCGGAAAGTAGTGCACCAAGGGACGTGCCTACAACACCTCCTTCAGCGGAAACCATCAGGATGGTAGCTGAAGCTGTATTTGCGATGATAAATGCCCAACCTGCAGGGAAAATTCATCGCGCACCTCCTGCGAATGAGAAAGAACTGGTTAGGGCGGCAGAGTCGAGAGTGGTGGAGCGCGCAGCAGTTGATCTGGTATAGCCGAGGAGAGATATGGAGAAGCAGCTTAAGCATGTAATGGGCTTTAATCCTCCGAGGTTCGATGGGGTTGGAACGCCAGCGCAAGCTGAGGACTGGCTCTCTTTGATAAAGAGGGTCTTGACAGCCACATTAAATGAGGAGTGGCAGAAGACCACCTTAGCGACTTTTCTTTTGGTGGGTGAAGTGAGGCTGTGGTGGGATGAGTTGGAGTTTCATCTCTTAGTGGGTAGGCAGCTTGTTGATGTGCATATGGAGGAATTTTCAAGATTATTCCTAGCCAGATTTGTACCCTCTGCTCAGAAGCTTGAAATGGAGAACCAATTTCTTGGGTTGACCCAGGGATCCAGAAGCGTGGACGAGTATCTGCATGAGTTCACACGGTTGGGTCGTTATGCTGGTGCTACGTTTATGGAAGAAGAACGGAAGACCAACCGATTTTATGCGGGTCTACGCGGCGACCTACAGCTACTACTTGCTGGGCCTAAGGTGCAAGGCTTTCTAGCCTTGGTCAATTCGGCTCGTTCTTTCGAAAAGGTCGTTAAGAAAGTTCAAGAGAAGAAGGACCTAGGAGAAAGGAAGTCCGAGTTCAAGGTGCCAAATAACAAGTCAAGTTTCCGTAGATGGAACAAGAAGCGGAGGACTTCGAACTCAGCCCATTCGGCTGATGCGTCGGGGGCAACTACAAGTTGATGACTTGTTTTAGTCATCATGTTTGGGATAGTTTAGTATGCAAAATTCCTAGTTTAATTGTATGATTCATGTATTTTCATGCATATCTTGTTTAAAGTCTTGTTGTGTTAGGATATTATAATTCCTAGTTTTATTATAGCTTTATTTGCTCATTATGTTGAAATTTTATTTTGTTATGTTTTGATATAAAAATCTATAGTTTTATTATATGTTTTATGTTTTATGTTTACTAGTGTTTTGTTTTTGAATATAATTAATTACTAGTATGTTATGTTTGTGTTTAATTACTAGTATGTTTTGTTTTATGTTTTATGTTATTTTATTAAACTAATATTATGTTGCTTAGTTGTGTTATGATTTCTTATATAACTAATGTTATTATGTGTTATTTTCTTGTAGGTACTTGCTAGATGATGCAGCCCACAAAGTGCAGCCCTCTTCAAGCTCAAACCCGAGCCCCCCATGCAGCCCTCAAACTCAAACCCGAGCCCCCCAAGCAGCCCACTTCAAGCATGGTGCAGCCCGGCCCCATATGGTGCAGCCCAAGCAGCTCTCCTAGCCAACCCGAGCCCCCTATGCAGCCCAAAACAGCCCCTACCCGAGCCACCAAGCAGCCCACCTAGCCTCTACCCAAGCCCATGCATGAATTTATTCAAGTTCATGGCATGCCACCTTGCATGATTCTCTCATAAGTGCATGGCCGGCCCCCTATATTTCCCCCCCTTCATTATTACCATCCATCCCCCCTCTCTCCTTTATTTTATTTCATTTCCATAAGCCACATTCATGCATGTTCCCTCCTCTCTCTCCTTTTTATTATTTTTCTCCACTCTTTATTACCATCCATCCCCCCTCTTTTATGTATTTCATTTCTTTTAAATTTATATGCATGAATGTATATTCTCCCTCTTCCTTCATTTAATATCATGCATGAATTCTCTCCACCTCATTCAATGCATGCATGCACCTTCTCCACCCTACATGGCCGGCCACCCCCCTTGCCCCCTCTTCTTCTTTCCATTCTAGAATCTTCCCTCCTCATCTATAAAAGGGCACCATGGTCTCATGCTTTGGAGAGTTGGATTTTGGAGAGCAAGTGAAGTACTAGTTCAAGAGAGAGTCTTTCTTTTATGTTGCTTACATGTTGTTAAGTCTTCATTAGTGTAACCTTTGCTTTTAATAGTATAATCTTTTCTTCGTTAGCCTAATCTTGTCCCTTTATTATTTTGTACTTCTCCATTTTTACATATCAATGAAGATGAATTTCTTTTATCTTTCCGTGCTTTCTTTCTCAACTATGCATAGCTAATCTTCTTTTAGCATTTGATCATGAGGATCCATGATTTGAGATAGGAATTATTTTTACTTCGAAATTCTATTTTTGCTAACTTTCGCTCGATCCCTCTTTGATTTATTTCGAGCCGACTCCGTATTTCCGGTATACGGTAGTAGGCCTTTGATCTCATTTCATAATAGTCGAGAGACTTATTGATTTGAAAGATCACTCAAAGAGGGAAGGAGTTGAACGCAATCCTAGAGATAGGACGACGTAAATCCTCCGGATTGGAGTCAAATCCAATAGTGCGGATCATCTCGATAATGCAACTTTAGGCCCCTTTGATTTGTAAAGAGATTTCGATCAAAGCGTCTATAAGTTAGGAGACTTAATGCTCTAGCGAGATTTTGTCTTATTGTCGGATCCGTCACGGTCGAGTGAAGTCGCAATTATAAAATATTATTTTCATTTCTCCTATCTCTTTTCATGGTGAATCATCGATCAAGTGCTATCTTTTAATCCATAGTTCCGTTTCAGATTTCGTTTCAGTTTGAATTTTAAAATTCTCAAATCCCATTAGTTTTCCGGCAGGATAATAGTTAGAGCGCGAGTAGAAGTACTTGACAACCCCGTGTTTAAATACGACCTTGGTACTACAATTCGACAGGTACGCTTGCCTGTTCGGGTTTTGGCCCACCAAGTTTTTGGCGCCGTTGCCGGGGAGTTTTCTTCGTCAATATTTTGAAAACGCTTGCGCTATTACTTCTCCAAAAAATCAAAAAAAATTTTATAATTTATATATTTAAATATTTATAATCAACCCACTTCACCTTATTTCTACCCCACCTAAAATCTCTCGAAAAGGGTAAGGGGCTTTAAGCGCCACCATTTTACCTAGTACCGGGCGAACCCTTCACCGGGTAGTCCTCGGGAAGTTCGAGAGCCAAGCCGTAAAAAAGTCTATTTTCAAAAAAAAAAAAACCAAAACAAAAAAATATTTTATTTCTTTTCTTTTTCTTTCTTTCTTTTCCAAGCTTTTATTCTCATCTTCCCTCGTTTCCTTTACTAGTGCATGACCCGAGCGAATCCGTCGCTACTTGTTGATTTGGACCCAGAAATCGAACGCTCCTTTCGGAGACAACTACGATTCGGGGCTTCCACTTCACAAACAGCGGTTGAGGATTCCTTCGGGGATTGCAATTATTCTGAAATGGGAGATCCCAACCCAGGAATGGCTCAGCAAAGGACTATGTCCGATTATGCTCGACCCAACCTGGAGGGGACTGAAACAAGTATTGTTCGACCGGCCATTGCGAACAATAACTTCGAGCTTAAGCCTAGCATCATACAAATGGTGCAGCAATATGTACAGTTCGACGGATTACAAGATGAAGATCCGAACTTGCATATTGCTAATTTTCTTGAAATCTGCGACACCTTCAAAATAAATGGTGTCTCAGATGATGCTATAAGGCTAAGACTCTTCCCCTTCTCCTTAAGAACTAAAGCCAAACAGTGGTTGAGTTCTCTTCCAAGAGGCTCAATCACTACTTGGAACATTTTAATTGAAAAATTTCTTGCTAGATATTTCCCCCCGGCCAAAACTGCTAAGTTAAGAAATGATATCACTTCTTATTCTCAAATTGCTTCTGAGACCCTCTATGACACTTGGGAGAGGTTCAAAGAACTTTTGAGAAGGTGCCCTCATCATGCTCTGCCTGTATGGTTACAGGTTCAGACATTTTATAATGGGCTAAACCAAGAGACAAAGCAAATGATAGATGCCGCTTCCGCTGGTTCTTTAGACCGCAAAACTCCGGAAGCCGCTCTTGAGCTTATCGAGGACATGGCGATGAACACTTATCAGTGGAACTCGTCCAGGTCTCGCCCATCTAAACCTGCAGGTATCTATGAAGTGGATTCGGTTTCGCAGCTGGCGCTACAAGTGGAAATGTTAAACAAGAAGATTTCGGAGATGACTGCTTCCTCCGCCGCTAAGGTATATGAAAATGTGAATGCTGCTGCTGCCGAGCAGGTGGATTATCTGGGGAACATACCCAGGCCTGCTCAAAATAATTCTGCAAACAATTTTTCTGCTTTTTCGAATTTTTCTTCTCCGCCTGGTTTTTCTTCTTCTTCTAATTCTTATCACCCCGGATGGCGTAACCATCCAAATTTTTCATGGAGTAATAACGCTAACACCATACGCCCACCGCACGATTTTACACCACCACCACCTCCGCAACAGAATTTTCAAAAACCTTCCCCTTTGGAAGAGATCCTCGCTAAATATATAAGCTCGAACGATGCCACTATTAGAAGTTTAACAGGATCAATGAAAAACTTAGAAAATCAAGTCGGCCAACTCGCTAAGGCCTTTTCCGAGAGACCACCTGGAACTCTTCCCTCGAACACTGAGCCTAACCCAAGGGAACATGCAAATGCAATTTCCCTTCGGAGCGGTAAAGTTGTTAACGAGCCCACCACAAGGGAAGAGCCAAAGGTGATTGTCCCTCCTGTTGTGGAAGAAATTACCCCTACGGAAAATGATAAAGCAAATTTTGAAAATGAAAAATCTACTTTAGATAAAGAAAAAGATGTTTCTATTTTTTCTAATGATGATGATCAAAATGATGCTCCGCTTATCATAAAGGAATTTCCGCCACCCCCTTATCCGGCCCGACTTAGGAAAGAAAAACTAGACGATCAATACCAACGCTTCCTTGAAATGTTCAAACAAATTCATATTAATTTACCATTTCATGAAGCGATTAGTCAAATGCCTAAGTACGCCAAATATCTCAAAGATTTATTAACGAACAAAACGAAATTAGAAAATTTATCGCATGTAACGTTAAATGAAGAATGCTCGGCGGTCGTTAAAAACTCTAATCTTCCTAAAAAGATAAACGATCCGGGTAGTTTTTCCATTCCATGCGTTTTTGGTGATCTGTTCGTTAAACATGCGCTAGCGGATCTAGGGGCGAGCATAAATCTGATGCCCTTTTCCTTATTCAAAAAGCTAGGACTAGGCACTCTCAGCCCTACCAGAATGAGTATCCAGTTGGCCGATAGGTCTATCAAGTATCCACTGGGTATCGTTGAGGACGTGCTAGTAAAGGTCGACAAATTCATCTTCCCGGTGGATTTTGTCATTCTTGATATTGAAGAGGACGTCGAGGTCCCTCTTATCCTTGGACGACCATTCCTAGCCACCTCTCGAGCGGTTATAGACGTTAGTAACGGAAAGTTGTTTTTACGTGTGGGAGATGATGAGGTCACATTTTCAATTAATCAATCCATGAAAAATTCGTTACAAAATGATGACTCATGCTTCTTTATTGATGTTTTAAATGAAGATTCTTCCCTTTCCCTTTCCAACATCTCTTCAAATGAATTTTCCTCTTCTTTTTCTGAAATTTCTTCACATGATTTTGAAAACACGGTTATGTCCGCAAAAACAATTTTTGAAAATGATTCTGTCTTTGGTAGAAGTAAGTATGAAAGTCTTGTTTTTGAAAAAGAAAAGAATTTGAAAAACTCTTATAATGAGCCACCCCATCTTGATTTAAAACCACTCCCTGATCATCTAAAATATGCCTTTCTTGAAAAAAATTCTAAGTTGCCCGTTATAATCTCGGCCTATTTATCTCAATCCGAAAACGATCAGTTGATCGAAGTACTACAAAAGCATCGCCGAGCTATAGCGTGGCAAATCTGTGATATTCCTGGCATAAGCCCCTCCTTCTGCACACACAAAATATTTTTTGACAATAATCCTAAGGGTGTAGTTCAACCACAACGTCGTCTCAATCCAAATATGAAAGAGGTTGTGAAGGAAGAGGTGCTTAAGTTATTAGATGCGGGGATCATTTATCCGATTTCCGATAGTCAGTGGGTGAGTCCGGTACAGGTTGTTCCTAAGAAGGGAGGGATTACGGTAGTACCAAATGAAAATAACGACTTAATTCCAACTAGGACGATAACGGGATGGAGGATGTGCATCGATTACCGTAAGCTAAACGATGCCACTCGAAAAGATCACTTCCCCCTCCCCTTTATCGATCAAATTCTAGAACGGTTGTCCGGGCACAATTTTTATTGCTTCCTCGATGGTCTCTCGGGATACTTTCAAATCCCTATCGCACCCGAGGACCAAGAGAAGACGACATTCACCTGCCCTTTCGGAACTTTTGCTTATCGTAGAATGCCTTTCGGACTATGCAACGCACCCGCCACCTTTCAGCGGTGTATGCTTGCCATTTTTGATAAATATGTAGAGAATATTATGGAAATCTTTATGGACGATTTTTCTGTTTTCGGCGACACTTTCAATTTATGTTTAGAAAATTTGGAAAAAGTTTTACAACGCTGCGAAGAAACGAATCTAGTTTTAAATTGGGAGAAGTGCCACTTTATGGTACGTGAAGGTTTAGTACTTGGCCACAACATTTCCGCTAGGGGAATTGAAGTGGACAAGGCAAAAATCGAAGTAATTGAAAAGTTACCGCCGCCTACAAATATTAAAGCAATTAGAAGTTTTTTAGGGCATGCGGGTTTTTATCGACGATTCATTAAAAACTTTTCAAATATTACTAAGCCTCTCACCCACCTTCTCGAAAAAGACACTCCTTTCGTTTTTGATGAATCATGTCTCGCGGCATTTGAATTAATTAAATCTAAACTTATAAATGCCCCTATTTTGATCGCCCCAGTTTGGGATTTACCTTTCGAAATCATGTGTGATGCGAGTAATCATGCGGTAGGTGCGGTTTTAGGTCAACGAATTGCTAAGAACTTTCATCCGATTTTCTACGCTAGTAAAACTCTCACGTCTGCGCAAGAAAACTACACCACGACGGAGAAAGAGCTCTTAGCGGTTATTTTTGCTTTTGATAAATTCCGACCGTATGTTACTCTTTCTAAGGTTATTGTTTTCACGGATCATTCCGCTCTGAAGTACCTCCTTTCTAAACCGGATGCCAAGCCGCGTCTTATCCGTTGGATCCTCTTACTTCAAGAATTCGACTTGGAGATTCGGGATAAGAAAGGAGCGGAAAACTTAGCAGCTGATCATCTCTCTCGTCTTGAAAATCCAAATCTAGATCTTTTAAATGAAACTTTTATTAATGATTCTTTTCCGGATGAGCGTCTTTTTACTATTTCTTCATCTCCTACCCCTGGTTTGCCGATCTGGCCAATTATCTTGTGGCCCGGGTCCTCCCAAAAGAATACTCCACTCACCAAAAGAAGAAATTCTTTTCGGAGTTGAAGTATTATTTTTGGGAAGACCCATTTCTATTTCGCATTTGTGCGGACCAGGTGGTTAGGAGATGTGTTCCACGGGAAGAGGGTCACCTAATTTTAAAACATGTTCATGAAGGTCCGACTGGCGGGCACTATCAAGCTAACCGCACCGCACACAAAGTACTTAGTGCTGGCTTCTATTGGCCAAGCATATTTAAAGATGCACAAATCTTTGTAGGCGGGTGCGATCGATGCCAGCGGACTGGAAATCTCTCAAATAAACATGAAATGGAACAAAACTACTTTCTCGAATGCGAAGTTTTTGATCTATGGGGCATAGACTTTGTCGGCCCATTTCCCTCCAGCTTAGGAAATAAATATATTCTAGTCGCAGTCGATTATGTTTCTAGGTGGGCCGAGGCCCAAGCTCTACCAAATAATGATGCTCGCGTTGTTGTCAAATTTTTAAAAAAATTATTTTCTCGCTTTGGTTTTCCTCGAGCGATCGTTAGTGATAGGGGAAGTCATTTTTGCAACGCTCAACTCACTAAGGCTTTAGCCAAATATGGCGTTACGCATAAATTATCCACCGCTTATCACCCCCAAACTAACGGTCAGGTCGAGGTAGTCAATCGCGAACTTAAACGAATTTTGGAGAAAAACGTTTCTACTTCTCGTAAGGATTGGTCTTTAAAATTGGACGATGCTCTGTGGGCCTATCGGACAGCGTACAAGACCGCCATCGGTTGTACTCCTTTCCGATTAGTCTATGGAAAATCGTGTCATCTTCCGGTAGAAGTAGAACACCGTGCGTACTGGGCGTTAAAGTTTTTCAATTTCGATCCGCACTCGGTCGGCGAGCATAGAAAAAACCAACTAAATGAGCTTGACGAGTGGCGAGCGTATGCATATGAAAATAATAAAATTTATAAAGAACGAACGAAATTGTATCACGATAAGAACCTCCGCCACCCTAAAATTTTTAAACCAGGCGATCATGTTCTTCTTTTTAATTCACGTTTACGACTCTTCCCGGGAAAGCTTAAATCTAGATGGTCCGGACCGTTCACGGTCAAGGATGTTTTTCCTTACGGCACGGTGCTACTTTCACACCCCGATAAGGGGGACTTTAAAGTTAATGGTCATAGACTTAAACTCTATTTCTCTAATGATTCTGTGACTCCTGCAAAGGAGAATCTTCTTTTTGATTCTTAGTTTTCATTTTGGACATTTTATTTTTGGACTTATTATTATTCTGAGACTCTTTTATTCGGACTCTAAATGTTGTAATAAAAAAAAAAAACATTATCGGGCATCTGCCCATGGACCCTCTCTATATTTTTCTTCTATTTTGCTCTTTCTACCGGAGGCCAATCAAGTCCATGATCGTGGTCGCCGTTCCGCCGCTGCTGATATCAGATGGATCAAGTCATACCTGCTGACGATCAAGTACGCTAAAAAGCAAGCATGGGGGAGCGACATCCGCCTTCATCTCACGAACCCGGGGAAGTCCTGTTCTTATTTATTTACTTTTCCTGCATTTTTCTTTTTCTCTTCTTCTCAGTCCCCTTCTCTTTTTCTTTATGTTTTCTTCATTGAGGGCAATGAAGAATTTAAGCATGGGGGGGTCTAGTAGTCTTTTGGTTTTTCTTTTTTTCTTCTTCTTTCATAAGGAAAAAAATATTATGTTTTATATTAGTATAGTATAGTATGTCATCAAAATCCAAAAAAAATTTATAAAATATAAAACCCAAAAAATTAGATCAAAAAAATTGTGCTAAAATCTATTTGAAAAAACAAAACCTAAAATTATTTTCTATCTTTCTTTTTATGTTTCTTCTAGTGATGTGTAGGCCCGTGCGGTTCTTAGTTCTATTTAGATTTCTTTGAATTGGTTTTCTAAACTTATCAGTTTAACATAGCTTAGTTTACTAGTTTCTTTTTCTTAAATATAGGCATCCGATTTTTACGTTTTAAGTTAGCAATTTGTAGTTATGTCTTTTTATTCGGTTAGTTGCTTACGAATGGTTGCTAGGTATCATTAGCTCTTTTTCATTTGCGGGGTAGTCTTTCTTGGTGTCTAGAACTTGTACCAAGCTACTCTCGAAGCATTTGCGCCGTTTTTACGTTCTTTAGAAATGATTTAGGCCACCATTTGAATAGTTTGAGCTTTTCTTGCCCACCAAAAACAAAACCCTTGCAAAACAATTTTGGGCCTTTTCCTTATTTTCTTTGTTTTTAGCTCCACCTTTCATTTCATTATGTTCACCAAAGCCAAATATCTTTCCTATTTTTGCACTATAAATTTGAGCTTAAAAATTATTTTTGTGGGAAGGATATTATTTTTGAAATGATTGGGAAATTCTCAAGCTCATTTTTTGGAGCCTTCTATTCAAATGTTATTCAAAAGGAAAAAAATTTGAGAAAGAAAAAAAATATATCATTACAAAATCAAATCAAAAAAAAAAAAAATCAAAAAAATCAAATGAATGCAAAAAGTTTATGTTTGGCCAAGTTTATAAAAGAAAAAATGTCATGGCCTTGTTTTGTAGTTTCATGTTGGAAAAATGATATACTTGTCATTTCTCATTTTTTCATTATGCTTTATTTATTTTTGAGCTCACCTTGGTTTAGTGCCTAAAACCCTCATGTTTATCTTTGATTCCACTTCCTAATCATTTACCTAAGCCAAGTTTTAATGCCTAGTAGAAGTCCTAATGATCTTAGAACTTAATTTCGCGTAGTGGAGAAAGTGTGAACGTACAAGCCTATGGCCACCATCATTGATGGATTTCTTTGGAGGTTATCTTGGAGTGTCTTAGGGTTAATGTTTATCTAGCAACCTAGTAGTTTGTTAATGCGCCGTTTATTTAGAACCTCTACTTTTTGTTGTCCTTATTTTCATTTATTTTGGATGCCTTGTTTTTAAGATTTAGAAAGGTGTAGACTTCTCTTATGCTCTAATGATATTTTTAGGTCTCCACTTTCAAGTTTTCTATTGTGCACTTCTCACCCCACTAGTTGTTAACATAGGAATTAGGATAGTTTAATTTTTCATGTTTTGATTTTCTTAATTATGCAACCTAAAACTTCTTTTGTTTCCCTAGTTCTTTAAGTTTTATTTGCTTGAGGGCAAGCAAATACTCTAGCATGGGGGAATTTGATGACTTGTTTTAGTCATCATGTTTGGGATAGTTTAGTATGCAAAATTCCTAGTTTAATTGTATGATTCATGTATTTTCATGCATATCTTGTTTAAAGTCTTGTTGTGTTAGGATATTATAATTCCTAGTTTTATTATAGCTTTATTTGCTCATTATGTTGAAATTTTATTTTGTTATGTTTTGATATAAAAATCTATAGTTTTATTATATGTTTTATGTTTTATGTTTACTAGTGTTTTGTTTTTGAATATAATTAATTACTAGTATGTTATGTTTGTGTTTAATTACTAGTATGTTTTGTTTTATGTTTTATGTTATTTTATTAAACTAATATTATGTTGCTTAGTTGTGTTATGATTTCTTATATAACTAATGTTATTATGTGTTATTTTCTTGTAGGTACTTGCTAGATGATGCAGCCCACAAAGTGCAGCCCTCTTCAAGCTCAAACCCGAGCCCCCCATGCAGCCCTCAAACTCAAACCCGAGCCCCCCAAGCAGCCCACTTCAAGCATGGTGCAGCCCGGCCCCATATGGTGCAGCCCAAGCAGCTCTCCTAGCCAACCCGAGCCCCCTATGCAGCCCAAAACAGCCCCTACCCGAGCCACCAAGCAGCCCACCTAGCCTCTACCCAAGCCCATGCATGAATTTATTCAAGTTCATGGCATGCCACCTTGCATGATTCTCTCATAAGTGCATGGCCGGCCCCTATATTTCCCCCCCTTCATTATTACCATCCATCCCCCCTCTCTCCTTTATTTTATTTCATTTCCATAAGCCACATTCATGCATGTTCCCTCCTCTCTCTCCTTTTTATTATTTTTCTCCACTCTTTATTACCATCCATCCCCCCTCTTTTATGTATTTCATTTCTTTTAAATTTATATGCATGAATGTATATTCTCCCTCTTCCTTCATTTAATATCATGCATGAATTCTCTCCACCTCATTCAATGCATGCATGCACCTTCTCCACCCTACATGGCCGGCCACCCCCCTTGCCCCCTCTTCTTCTTTCCATTCTAGAATCTTCCCTCCTCATCTATAAAAGGGCACCATGGTCTCATGCTTTGGAGAGTTGGATTTTGGAGAGCAAGTGAAGTACTAGTTCAAGAGAGAGTCTTTCTTTTATGTTGCTTACATGTTGTTAAGTCTTCATTAGTGTAACCTTTGCTTTTAATAGTATAATCTTTTCTTCGTTAGCCTAATCTTGTCCCTTTATTATTTTGTACTTCTCCATTTTTACATATCAATGAAGATGAATTTCTTTTATCTTTCCGTGCTTTCTTTCTCAACTATGCATAGCTAATCTTCTTTTAGCATTTGATCATGAGGATCCATGATTTGAGATAGGAATTATTTTTACTTCGAAATTCTATTTTTGCTAACTTTCGCTCGATCCCTCTTTGATTTATTTCGAGCCGACTCCGTATTTCCGGTATACGGTAGTAGGCCTTTGATCTCATTTCATAATAGTCGAGAGACTTATTGATTTGAAAGATCACTCAAAGAGGGAAGGAGTTGAACGCAATCCTAGAGATAGGACGACGTAAATCCTCCGGATTGGAGTCAAATCCAATAGTGCGGATCATCTCGATAATGCAACTTTAGGCCCCTTTGATTTGTAAAGAGATTTCGATCAAAGCGTCTATAAGTTAGGAGACTTAATGCTCTAGCGAGATTTTGTCTTATTGTCGGATCCGTCACGGTCGAGTGAAGTCGCAATTATAAAATATTATTTTCATTTCTCCTATCTCTTTTCATGGTGAATCATCGATCAAGTGCTATCTTTTAATCCATAGTTCCGTTTCAGATTTCGTTTCAGTTTGAATTTTAAAATTCTCAAATCCCATTAGTTTTCCGGCAGGATAATAGTTAGAGCGCGAGTAGAAGTACTTGACAACCCCGTGTTTAAATACGACCTTGGTACTACAATTCGACAGGTACGCTTGCCTGTTCGGGTTTTGGCCCACCACAAGTCGAGTCCCAGGAGCTTGTTACAACTATGGGAAGATGGGGCATTTTGCTCGTGAGTGTTGGAGAGGACGTTCAAAGTCCGAGAGGAAGTCTGGAGCGACTTATGAGGAGAAAGGGAAGGCGGTGGAGTCAACCGCGTCCCATCATGCTCCAGCCCAGCCTAGAATCTACAACCTTGGTCTGCAAGAGGCCATAAAGCAAGCGGATGTGGTGACAGGTATGAGTTAAATTATAGTGGTTTAACTTTATAGTTGTTACCTTTGTATTTGTTAGCTTACTTTTGTTAGTGCTAGGCTTTGTGTTGATCTTTGAGTTTCCGGCGAGAGCCCTGTTTGATACGGGAGCATCGCATTCCTTCTTGTCCGAAAAATTCATATCGCACATCGGGGTTCCGTCCTCGATGTCAAAGGACAAATTGGATGTGTTGTTGCCCAATGGGTGCTCAATGCGCGTGGATAGGATCTGCGTAGTGAAGATTCGGATTGGAGACCAGGAGTTTGATTTACGATCGTCGCTTTTGCCGTTGGCAAAGTACGACGTAATCTTCGGTATGGATTGGCTCTCGGAGCAGGGTGCATGCATTGATTGCAACCGTAAGGAAGTTAAGTTGGGTCTGAACACTGATCAAGAGACTACTTTTGCGGGCATGAAGGGGTCGGGTAAGATTTTGATGTCAGCCCTTCAGGTGTTCAAAGCAGTTCGGTCTGGGGCAGAGCTGTTTGTCACTCTAGTGCAGACTTTGACGCCTAAGACAAGTCTTGACAGTATTCCATTTGTGTCCGAGTATCCTGATGTGTTCCCAGATGATCTCCCAGGAGCCCCTCCTCAGCGGGAGATTGATTTTACCATTGAGCTGGTACCGGGTGCCAAACCGGTGTCACGCTCTCCATATCGGATAGTGCTGCGAGAGATGGCGGAGTTGAATGTGCAACTGCAAGAGTTGCTAGAGCAAGGTTATGTGCGTCCAAGTTCGTCGCCTTGGAGCGCACCAGTTCTCTTTGTTAAGAAGAAAGATGGGAGCTTGCGGCTTTGTATTGACTACCGGCAATTGAACAAGCTTACGGAAAAGAATAAGTATCTGATTCCCAGGATTGATGATCTATTTGATCAGTTGCTTGGGTCAACGGTGTATTCGAAGTTAGATTTGAAGTCCGGATACTACCAGTTGAGGATAAGGGAGAGCGACATCCCAAAGACAGCATTCAGTACGCGGTTTGGGCATTACTAGTTCACGGTCATGTCGTTTGGGTTGATGAATGCGCCATCCGTATTTATGGATCTGATGAACAGGATGTTCAGAGAGTACCTGGATCGTTTCGTGATAGTATTTATCGATGATATCCTGGTGTACTCGCAGTGCAAGGAGGATCACTACAATCATCTACACATGGTGTTGGAGACGTTGAGGAGGAATCAATTGTATGCTAAGTTCTCCAAGTGTGAATTCTGATTATCCTCGATAGCGTTCCTTGGTCATGTTGTTAGTGGAGAAGGGATAGTTGTGGATCCGGCGAAGATAGTGGCAATACGGGAGTGGCCTACTTTGACTACGGTGGCGGAAGTCCGGAGCTTCCTGGGGCTTGCCGGCTACTATAGGCGCTTCGTAGAGAAATTTTCGCGGATAGCACTCCACTCACGATGTTGACAGGGAAGGATTAGAAGTTTGTGTGGTCTCCGGAGTGCGAACAGGCTTTTGAAGAGTTGAAGAGGCAGTTGACCACGGCGCCTATTTTATGTTTGCTAGTTGGAACCGAAGGGTTCGAGATCTATAGTTATGCTTCGGGTAGTGGTTTGGGCTGTGTTCTGCTACAGCATGGGAGAGTGATAGCATATGGTACACGACAATTGAAGGCTCATGAGAGAAATTATCCGGTTCATGACTTAGAGTTAGCGGTCGTGATATTTGCTCTAAAGCTTTGGAGGCACTACCTGTACGGTGTGAAGGTCGATATTTACACCGATCATAAGAGCTTGAAGTACCTGTTGGACCAAAAGGATCTGAATATGAGGCAGCATAGGTGGATGGAGTTCTTAGGGGACTACACCTTCAAGATACATTATGTGCCTGGGAAGGGAAATGCAGTGGCGGATGCGTTGAGTCGCAGGACTCCGGCGCAAGCCAACTGGTTATCGGTACATGATGATAGATTGGTCCATGAGTTGGAGGCTTTGGAGATATCTTGCGTCGACAGGAAATCTAGTGCTGAGGCGAAACTATTTTGGACAGAGGTGCATTGTGACCTAGCTGATAGAGTTCGGAAGGCTTTGGTTCAGGATAACAACATGAAGCAGATCTTGGATGAATCATTAGATGGGTCAAATTCCCAGTTTGTTGTTGAGGATGGGTTGCTAAGGAAGGATGGTCGCCTATTTATTCCTAGTGCGGATAATCTTCGGGAGGAGTTGATGTATGAGGCTCATCATACCAAGTACTCAATTCACCCGGGAAGCACGAAGATGTATAGAGACATGAAGAAATTATTCTGGTGGCCAGGATTGAAGGACGTAGTACTTTATGTGGCCAAGTGCTGTACTTGTGCATTGGTGAAGGCGGAATGCTAGAAACCCGGAGGTTTCTTGAAGTCCCTACCTATCCCAGAATGGAAATTCGATGACATATCTATGGATTTTGTGCATGGTTTGCCGAAGTGGCAGAAGGGAAACGATGTCATTTGGGTGGTCATAGATAGGTTGACAAAGGTGTTGCACTTTCTCCCGGTCAGGAAGGAAGATCCGGTGGAAAAGTTAGCCAAACTCTACGTGGAGAATATTGTACGATTGCATGGTGTGCCCCGCAGTATTGTTAGTGATCGAGATGGATGCTTCACGTCGAATGACTGGAGGTTGGTGCATAGTCTGTTGGGTACTAAGCTAAAGTTCAGTACAGCCTTTCATCCGTAAACGGATGGCCAAACCGAGAGGGTCAACCGGACGATGGAGGACATGCTTCGCATGTGCGTCCTAGATTTTGGAAAGCAGTGGGAAGATCACCTGTACATGGTGGAGTTTGCGTATAACAACAGCTTTCAGGCAAGTATTGGAATGGCGCCTTCCGAGGACCTGTACGGGAGGAAGTGTCGTACGCCGTTGTCTTGGTTGGAGGCAGGCGAATCGAAGTTGTACAAACGTCAAGCAGTGGAAGATGCCACCTCAGTGATACGGACAATTCAAGAATGGTTGAAGATCGCTCAGGATAGACAGTCAAAGTACTATAACACCAAATATAGGAATGTGGAGTTCAATGTTGGCGACTGGGTGTACTTAAAAATTAAGCCGTTCAAGGGTATCTCGCGGGTTCGACGCTTGAAGAAGTTGAGTCTGAGATACCTTGGACCATTTGAAATCCTGGAGCGTGTTGGCGAGGCGGCGTATAGATTAAAGCTGTCGGTGGAGTTGAGTGGGCTACATGATGTGTTCCACGTGTCGGTGTTGCGTAAGGCGGTGCAAGAGCCTTCGCAGATCATTGCGGACAACAAAGTACTGGTTGATTATGAGTTGACAACAAGGGTCAAGCCAGTACGTATTGAAGATGTTGCAGCCAAACAACTCCGCAATAAGGAAGTTCGAATGGTTAAAGTCTGATGGGATAATTGCAGATGTGAGGAGATTTCTTGGGAGCGAGAGCAAGCTATGTTGGAGGAGTACCCCGAGTTATTCCACTCAGGTATTATTTAGATTTGTGTACCTTTACTTAATTTCGGGACGAAATTCCTTAAGTGGGGGAGATTTGTAACGCCCCGAAAATTGTATTTGAGTCGGTCGCGTAAAAAGGGATTTTTGGTGCATGTATAGGGGTACACGGCCTAGGACACGGGCGTGTCCAAGGCCGTGTCTTGCTGGTGATTTTTTTGGCTGTTTTCATCCCGAGAAGGACACGGCCAGGAACACGGCTACATGACACAGGCGTGTAATTTGACACGGGCGTGTGCCTACCCGTGTCAGAACCCGTGTTCAGTTGGGTCGTGTCGGTTGGCATGGCGGTTATGCGTGACAAGCCCCCGGTCACGGGCGTGTCGAGGACCCGACACGGGTGTGTCAGGTGAGACACGTGCGTGTCTTTGCCCGTGTGTCTTTTCTGTGTTCGATGATCGTGCCTGGATCGAGGCACACGGCCTGGGACACGGCTGTGTGCCAAGCCGTGTTCGGCCCAGGTTTGGAGATTTTTGAGCGGATCTGAGCCGTTTATTTTATTTAAATAAGATCCAACGGCCCAGATGGTTTCCTGCTCTGTTAAGGCCGGGAATAGTGGAGTTAATCCTTCATTTCTCTCCAACCATTCTCTCTCTCAAGGAGTTGGAAAGAGGAGGAAGAAGGAAGGGATTCCGGCCGCCGGCAGAGCATCGGAGCACCGTTTTGAGTTCTAAGAGCGGATCCGTGGAGGAAAGTTCGTTACGAAGAGTTCTGTCCGTGTAGTTTTTCCATGACGCCAAAACGGACTACAAGGGTAACGATTCTCTACTTGAGCATGTGAAGCTCTCTCTTTTTGCATAGGGAATCCCGCTCCCGCGAGTGTGCGGTGAGTGCGTGGTGTTCCTTGGGGTTGATGTGAATAGTCCCCCTTGTGTTGTATATTGAGTCCGGAAACGTAAGTACATGCATAGGCATTGTGTGTGAAGCCTACCCGGATGTGTATTGTCTTGATCGGTGATGTTGCATTTGATATGTTTTGCCAGAGAAGACTCCGTGCTTTGGGTTTTTCGGGTTTCTACGCGGTAGATTGCAGCAGGGATCTTTGGAGGTTAGCTCCAAGGCGCACCCGGAAAACTGAGCGGAATCGTTGTTCTACTAACTTGGCGGTCTGGGAACCGGCCTTGAACATAACTGGGTTATGTGATTGTTTGGAAAATTTTGGGATCCGAGAGAAGCTTGGCTCGCACATAGTACTTAAACTGTCTAGGCGGCGTGAGCAACGGGCAAGTGGAATCAAACCTAGGCTATGTGGTTCGGTGCGAGAGACCCGAAAAGGGGACTGGCCATTGGTATAGTCGGGAGCCTTAGACGGTGGTCAGAAAGGCTAAATGCTCACATGGTTGCCATCTTTGGGATGGTGATGAAGCTACGGAATTGACCGGATTCACCGTTAATGTGCCCTGAGTGCACGGGGTGTTTTGTCGTGCGAGCCTACACCTGTGGCGAAATATATAGTTGCACTATATTGTTTAGCTGGGCTAATGAAATGTAGGGAAAGAGCACCGCCGTCCCGAGTATTGGGCGGGGTCGTTATAATTTGCTCGGCTTTTGGCTGACCGTTGCTTTGTTTGACACCATGCAGTGGAATTGTGCTTGCAGGTGCTGCGGAGCCGAGTACCAAATAGCGGGCTGGAGCCCATATTACTGTGCTGGCCCTAGAAGGCCGTAAAGAATAGCTGTACTTTACTTTTGTCATGTGTGGCTGGCCTGCGAGCCGATGTATGGAAAACACTATTTATTAAGTGAACTATTGTAAGGCCATAAGGCCATGTACCTTTCAATGTATTTTGGGTTTCATTCCAGTAGTGTGGTTGTGGACATTCTTGTTTATTGGATTTAAATTTTGGGTTCTTTCAACTTTAAAAGCTTCCGCTAGAATGCTCTGTGTAGGACGAGTAGTCTTAATTGGATAGTTTGAATATTCTTATGTAACCCTTCCGACTGTCTGTGGTATATGGCGTCGGGTTCCTGCTGGACCTTCTGTTATATGCCATGTGACGGATGGGGGTCTTATACACCCGACCAAAAATACTGGTGGATTTGCCAGCAAATTAGTACACAGACAGTCTAGAGTGCACCTCAGACGTGTACAGAGTTTACGAAGGGTCTATGCTTGGTAATGTGCATACCTACCTAGGAAGTAGAGATGCCCGCTCCACTGCAGTCATAGCCACAATGGTGGTACTAGAGAGTTCAGCTAACAACAAAAAGTGGGAACTAAAGGTCTGTGATCACAGATTCATTTGTTTGAGTTGCACTTATATGAATCATAACTCGCATGACACATCATAGCATACATACTTAGGTCATATGTACTACATATCCTTATCATATAAATTAGTATGGGTTCTTTTATATGATAAGTTATATTCCTAAAATCTCAACTTATAAGTTTTTATGGGCATTCATATAAGTTATGGTACTCCTGTGATGATATTGTAATAGTAGCTAGTCTACATTTCTGCTCAGTATTTTACCTTACCTTTCAGCACATCTTTACAACACTACTTTTCTTACTTCCTTACTTGTACTATATATAACTACTAGTGTATATACCATCATGTTAGAGTATAACTATTATCATCTGCTTCCATTTTGATAATGCTTTTTTGTCCTTCAATTTCGTCCTCTCGCACGGTGCCTAAGAGGCATGGGGGTGAGGCAAGGATAAAATGGCTTAGTCTTTATGACTAACGGTCAGTTGTGACAGTATCATTTTAGGAGCTCGAGGAGTTGGAGTGCTAGCACGACCAACGGGATGAGGTGGCAGGACCTAAGGAGCATTTATCACACACTACTACTACTACAGTTCAGCATCAGGTGATGACGAGTGTTTTAGTTACAGCTTTCGCTTAGTGTTTGTGAGTGAGAGAGACTTAATTTTATTTGGCATGTACCAGGCACAAGTGTAACACCCCTGATTTTTTGGTGTTTATTTTAATTCCCGTAGTGACATATTTTTGACATCAGGGCGTTACGTTGATGCGTAGTTAACTGGTGTGGTTTGTTGGAGAATGGTTTTGCTCTGTGGATTTTCCTGTGTGGTTGCTTTTGTTTTGGTTGTGCACCTTCCCACGCGAGACGGGTCTATTTTGGTGACTCGGTGGAGCTTTTTATAGGGATGTGGTGGCGTTCTTCATTCGGGTGGTGTTTTACCCGTATTTGGTTTGTCGAATTTGTATTTTGACTTTGCCATTAGATTCGTAGCGTCGGTATTTAGCTATGGTGCGATTTTTGCAAGATTCCAAGTTGGCTTGGATTTCGGTCTTTTGGGGATTATTTAATATTAATTGTAAAGTAATATTATGATTATTTACACCAAGAATGTGCCCGGAGTGCACGGATCGTCCGGCTGTGTAGCTGACGGTTGTGATGGAATGTTTGTGCATGAGAGAATAATGTGTGATATCTATCTATCTGCATATGAATTGCTATGTCTGTAGGGAAGGAATATCACTGCCCCGGGAAAGGGGTAGGGTCGTTATAAATTGGTCAGCTGAATGCTGACCGTTGCCTTGTTTGCCACCATTGGGTGGGCTATCCTTGTACAGGTGCTGGAGAGCCGAGTGGGACATTTAAAGGTTGAAGTCCCTGCTACTGTTGCTGCTACTACCAGTGCTGCTAGCCCTTGTAGGCTAAGCCGAAAAATGTTATGTTTTGTTCATGTGTGACCAGCCTGCGCGCCGATGTTTGGAAGCCACTTTTGTAAAGAGCAATTGTAAGGCCCTAAGGCCAAACAACATTGTATTTGGTGTACATTCCTATATAAATGTGGGTGTTTATATCAATGGACATTCATGGTTGGATTTCATTCTTTCTATTAAAAGCTTCCGCTAGAATGCTATGAGTTAGGATACGCAACTTTGATATCAATCGTGACTTCGGCACTTGTTTTGTGGCATATGGTGTGGGGCCCCGGCCGGACCTTCTATTATATGCTATATGAACGGATGAAGTCATTACATTTTGGTATCAGCATATGTCGGTCCTTCCCTTTCAAATTCGTAGTTGAATTCTTTTGTTGGGTGGCGACCACGTGTACGTGCGAACCGCGTTAACACTAAGGAACTCTTGAATATCGACGTAGGAATACAAATACACTTGTTTGAGGAACCTGCGCATTCCTATATTGTTGTCATTGCTTTTGTGAGGTCGCTAATGTGTGTGTCTTGTTCACTGTTGCAGTATGGAGGTCGAGCGGTCTGTTGCTATTCGTAGACAGGGCGTCTGGCGGTTTATCCTAGCCGTCCTGTCTGTCGGGCTGTTGCTGTTTGGTATCCCAACAGTCTGGCGGTTTATCTCAGGCGACTTGGAGACTGGGCGATCTAGTGGTCTCCTATGGCGGCTTGCTCTCTGTGGCGCTCGTTCTCCTTCTGTTGGTTGTCAGGCGGTTAGCCGGCTTGTCTAACCGCACGACCTGTCTGGTTTGTTTACTTGTAAAGCCGCACATACTTGTAAATTTTTAGTCCCACATTGCTTAATTGTAATCTCTCTCATCTCCTCCATTCTATAAAAAGGAGGTTATACCATTGTAATTTATACCTTTTTTGGATAATAAAGTTTGTACTACTCCAAATTTTCGGTCTGCCTTTTTCTGTTCGCACATGGTATCAGAGGACTCGGTCCTTTCCTCCCGAATGTGTGAGCGCTCTCTGTCTTTGTGGCTTGTTTCTTATTTCCGTGACCTGTTTTCACGGCTTGATTCCTCTTCTGACCGTTGCCCTATTAACACAGCTTGCTTCTCCCTGTTACTGTCTTTTGTGATTGCGGCCTCTTGTTTCCTTTCTCTTGTCGCACACTTTGCTTAGTCGTCAGCTTCCTTTTCTAGCCGCTTCTCTTCTTTATCGCCGCGCCCCGTCCTTAAGTCGCCACAACCTATTCTTACCGCTCTCCTCTTCTTTGTCATTGTGGTCTGTCCTTAAGTCGTCGCGACCTGTTCTACCCGTTCTCTGCTTCTTTGTCGCTGCGACCTGTCCTTAAGTCGTCGCGACCTTGTTAGCTGCTCTCCTTCTCGCGACTTATCCTTCTAGCCGCGGCTTGTTTCTCTCGTTGCCTTCTTTTATGGCCACCTCCGATATCTCCACCGCCACTACTCCCGTTGTCGCTCATCCTCCTACACATCCCACTCCTTCTAGGATGCCAGTGATGCTTTTGTCTGCACATGGCTGGCTAACATCCTCTCTGAAGAATACCTCCCTGTCATCCATCATGATGAAACTGTCAGGGCCGCCTAGATACAACTTTCCGCTCTCTACTCAAAGGGGCTCAGACGTCTCGCATCTATACTTTATATGCGGACCTCTTTGCTCGTCCCTCCATGTCTCCAGCTGCTGCTTAAAAGCAAGTTCAGGCGCTCGGAGCCGAATTTCTACAAAATTTCCCCTTCTCTGCTGATCTCGCTGAGCAACACAAACACTTCCAGGAGCTTCTGGTGGTGTGTTATCTTCTATGTCTTCCATAGTCATATGACATGATCCGTCAACAGATTCTTGGTGAGGCGGAGTCTCCCACCCTGGATGCCACCGCTGCCCGCATCGCTGTTGTTACTTCTTTACTCCAACATCCGCTATTATCCTCCCCTCCTACATCGGACAACTCCACTCACCATACTCAGTGTAGTGGCTCTGGTGGCCGCCACCTCCCGTCCATCGACCGTTGTGCTTCCTTCTTTCTTTGCTCTCACTGTAGCTGCACCGGCCACATGGTTGATCACTGTTGGAAGAAGCATCCTCATCTTCGACCAACTAGTGATGCCTCCACTTCCTCTTCAAAGCCGTCCGCCTCTATGGTCACGTCTTTAGGTAGTGCCCACGTCGCTACTCAAGGTAAATGGCTGATCGACTCTGGTGCTACCAATCATATGACCAGCAATCCGTACTATTTTTCTCTCCTACAACAACATTATTGGTTACCCCCGGTCATTGTCGCGGATGGCTCTCCCTCACCGGTCAATGGAATGGGGGTTGTTCAAGTAACTCCGTCTCTTTGATTGGTGGATACCCTCTACGTGCCCAAGTTCCCTTGCAACTTGTTATCTGTTACTTCTCTTTGCAAACAACTACAATGCTCTGTCACATTCACGTCTACTACTTATTCTTTTCAGGATCCGGGAACCAAGCGGACGATTGCTACTGGGACTGAGAGTGGTAGCCTTTACTTCCTCGATAATGTTTCTGCACTCTCCGCCTTCTCCGCATCTTCTACTGATCTTCTCCAGTGGCACCTTCATCTTGGTCATGCTCCTCCCCATCTTCTTCGTCAGCATCTACCACATCTTCCTCCGCAAGGCCCACTGCTCAACTGTGAAGCATGTCAGCTTGGCAAGCATCGCAGCTCCTCCTTCCCACCAAAGCAAGGTCGTGGATCTTCCCAGCCATTTGAACTTGTTCACTCCGACATCTGGGGTCCTGCTCCTACCCTCACCATTGGTCGGGGTAGTTCATATTTTGTAACGTTTATTTATGACTTCTCTAGATGTACATGGGTGTATCTTTTAAAACATCGCTCAGAACTTTTCTCTGTATGGACATCTTTTTATCATATGGTTAAAAATAAATTTGATATGTCTATTAAAAATTTTCGTTCTGACAACGTTAAGGAATATCTTAGAAATACTTTCACTTCTTTTTATGTGCAAAATGGTATTCTTCATCAAACTACTGTGTATATACCTCACAACAAAATGGGGTGGCGGAACGCAAGAACCGTCACCTTCTTGATGTCACCCGCACTCTGATGACACAAATGCACATTCCTCACTCCTATTGGGGATACGCTGTCCTCCTCTCCTGTTACCTCATTAATCGAATTCCGTCAACGGTTCTCCACGGCCAAACTCCTTTCGCTCTTCTCTATCCTGGAAAGGAAGCATTTCCTCTTCCTCTGCGTATCTTTGGGTGCACGACCTTTGTGCACAATTCTTCCGCAACACATGACAAACTTGACTCACGTGCCACCAAATGTATCTTTTTGGGTTACTCAACTACCCAAAAGTCTACTGTTGTTTTGATCCCGTTCTTCGGAAACAATACGTCTCCGCAAATGTGACCTTCTTCGAGAATGTGTCCTACTTCTCCTCCGACCCAACTCCACCTCCTTCTCCCACCATCCCCTCCACCCCGTCTACTCTCATCGAGATTTTCCCACCATCACCTCCACTGTCTCCTCCTTCCCCCTCTTCTTCATCACCTGTAAGACCCCTCCCCTTACCAAGGAGGCTCTCGGTCTTATGCCCAGAACCGCCGCCTTATAGTGACTCTAACTCACGGGTTAGATGACACCGCAAAACGCTGATCCTGTCGGCTAGAACGATCATAAAAAAATTGTAGGCCAATATGAGAAACAGAAGTACAGCAGTAATGTAGAAATGAACTACAAACCAGTCCACAGTCGCAGTACATATCATATATTGAAATGAAAGTACATCCAGTCCACAATGAGTATAAATAATAAGAATATTAAAAAGGGCTTATGCCCAGTACATGAATATCAACTCTCCTCACACAATAAAATACGGAAGCAAAACTATCCTCCTACTCGTCCCACCTGAGGAAATTCTGCAGTAGATGTAGTAGGTTGTGGTGGTATTAACTCCTCACGTCCTGTCACCTTGTCCTGTCGGTCGTGTTGGTGCTCCATCTCCTCGAGCTCCTAAAAATAGTTTGGTCACCGACCATTAGTCAAAAAAACTAAGTCATTTCCCCCACACCTCGCCCCGCAACTCCTAGGCACCGTGCGGGAGGACGAAGCGGAGGACAACAAGGGGTAACAAAAGGGAAGCATGTGATAAGGAATCTATGCTACCAAGTATGAATGTAAACAGTAAATCTACACTAGCAGTTCTATGTATATAGTCCAAATGTAGAAGCATGTACAGTACAAAAGTAAGTAAAACTGGAAATAAGTAAAGTGCAGTAATAAAAGTATAAAAATCTACTCCTAATATACATCACAGAAGTACCCTAACTTATATGAGTGCCCATACAAACATATAAGTTAGACTTTCCAAAATTAACTTATCATGTAAAAGAGCCCATACTAATTTAAATGATAAGGGTCCATGAAGTGTATGTCGTAATATGAATGAATGCATGCAGTTATTTATGAGTCATGCAAGTGCAACTCACACACAACGACTCTGTGATCACAGACCTTTAGTTCCAACGTTTTGGAGCTAGCATCACTCTCTGGTACCACCGTTGTGGCTACGGCAGCAGTGGAGCGGGCGTCTCCACTCCTAGGCAGGTGTCACACTACTAGGCCTAGACCTCCCATACGCCTCTATACACGTCCTAGGTGCACTCTAGAGTCTCTGCATACTATTTGCTAGCTACCCACCAGTCTTTTTGGTCGAGTGTGCGTTTTCGGGGATCGTCCTCCA
Organism: Platanthera guangdongensis; assembly: GCA_039583875.1. NCBI lineage: Eukaryota > Viridiplantae > Streptophyta > Magnoliopsida > Asparagales > Orchidaceae > Platanthera > Platanthera guangdongensis. The sequence goes on from CM077164.1 coordinate 69,469,537, forward strand.
GACCGCAGCGTAAAACAACCCACTGGCCCCTCAAACCATCACACCTCGCCAGAGCCACCGTACTGCCATCGGTGTGACGATTGGCCCAGTACCGCATGACCTGCCACAAGTTTATGCACGTGCAAGATATTCCAACCTGAGCCTCCAGCTCGTAGGACCAAACCGTCCTGAAACCCTCCAACCCATCACGGGTGAGCTTGCACATCAGTGCCTTAGTCATGAATCCATCCAACCCTCCTCGGGTGAGAATGCACACTTGTGCGTTTATTCAAATCCTCAAACCCATCACGGGTGAGAATGAACCACAATTCCCTAACCTATTAGACTACTCTTGTCTAGTGTTAGTTACACCTAGTGGTTTAGGATTAATCCCAGGACTGCCCAGGGCATGCCCGGTGAAGGGCTCTCGAGGGCACTAGGAACTACGATGGGTTGAATCCCAAAGTTCTCTTTCTCAAGGATATTTACTCTTATTTGTGACTACCCCTTGCCCATATTCTGCTCTCATTATTACTCTGAAGTGATCTTAGTGACTTAAATTGTTAGTAGAAGGGCGGCGGTCTTCCACCGTCCTTTGTTATAAGTTCTATCCTAGGACTTGCGCTCTATCGCTCGTAACTAAGAAATGACCGATAGTAGACCGACCAGGGTTTATTGATTACCTTCTCAATGTTTATTCGTATCCCCCTGCGGTCCTAATAATATAGGATCTCTGAGCTAGACGCAACCCATGACCTACTACCACCCATAAGGTATGACTTCCAATTTCTTGGAAAGGTGACCCTAACCATTTATCACGGGATGGTATGATATATGATATTGATTATGTGGAGTTTTTACTATTTTTCTAAATCATATAACCCAAAATTAAATCCTTTAATTAAGTGGCCTATGTCACTTTATATAAGAAGTACTATATCAAATGACCCCCCTGGTCTAATAAATTTTCCTGATGATCATCTAGGCTAATTATGATAGGATTCCAAGATTTGTAATTTTCCCATTTATTTTTCCATTTAAATTTATTTAAAGATAAATCCATGAATTGGCCACTTTACAAATGAAGTACATTAAATATGTTTCTAAAAATTCTAGGAAACTTACTGCAGATGTAAATTACTGAAATAATACCAAATACAAAATTTCCTGATCCAAAACAGTAATTTGGTTTACTAACATTCATATGACAAATATTACAAAAATGACACTATTTGGATTTTAAACCTATAGAGGCATCCAAAAATATCCAGAAAATTACACAAGTTCACAAATGCATATTTAAAACACTAGGAAGTTTCCCTTAATTTTGCTGCTGAATTTCCATCATTGTTTAAATAATTATCATAAAAGGGCAAAATTATAAATTCTACATAATTCCAAATTATAATCATCTAACAGCCATAAAATTTTTCAGGTGTTAAATATGACTCCCTTGAGTTCTTATCAAAATTTGAGGGTTTAAAATCATCAATATCCCTATTTTCAAATTTTTGCATATAAATGGCATAACTTTGAAAAATTCCAAATAATGGGATTTTTGCATCCAAAAATCCCAATATTTCTATGAGGGGTAAAACCTATCCCTATGAACTCATGTACAGAGTTTTGTAGTCATACCAAGTGTAATAAGGGGTAAATTCACATTTTGGTAAATATGGCTATATGCACCCCAAGCCTATGTTAACCCTTCACATGCAAGAGGGAATACCCATCATGCAGAGGTCAAAAGTGACTGAAATTGTTATCCTGGGACTATACTGAACCCAAGGACATGCCACCAAAATTTAGGGCCATTTGCAGTCACATTACTCCAAATATTTCATTAATTTACTTTTGTGTATTTTCACAAATACTATAGAAAAATCTTCCCAAAAATTTCAATTTTTGGACAGTGTTTAAGTCTACCCTAGTCAAGCACATGTCCAAAATTTTGGGTCATGTGGACGTTTTGTGTGGCATGGGCATGCATTTGAATTTCTGCCCTTGCCTAGGACCAGTCCTAGTAGAACAGCCATACAGGGAGTTCTATTATTCCAAATTTGAACTTTAGGGTGGCAACTGAAAGTTAAGATCAAGGTCTACAACATTCCTATTCATCACTACCTCTGGAAATGTCCTTAAGTATCCTAAAATTTGTATTTAAAATCACTGCCAGAGTGTGACATTTATCAAATAATCCCTAAGTTAACATTTAATCATTCATTTAAATAAAAATGGACGACATCGCATCATCATCCCCGATCAGCAATGGCTGAGATTGAGCCTGGCTGGGTCACCTTCTCTGGCCATTTCCGGCCACCTGGGCCGGCGGCACAGCCGGAGATTATTGCCACCACCTTCGTTGAGGTGGGGGTTAGCGTTTCCCGGCGGTGAGGCGGTCAGAGGCGGCTCCTCCGGCGATCCCGAGCAAGTAGAAAAGCTCGAGAATTTGGCTCTATTCTCACATGTCATCGGTCTCAATTGAGCCCGATATCTCTCCTAAACTATCTAGGATCCTATTACGGGTAGAGGTGAGGTGAAACGAACCGTTAGGGCGGCTTGACGGTGAGTTTCACGGCGGTGAGCCATGGCCGAGCTTGCTCTGGCAACTCCTCTCATTTTCCTTGATTATCCAGCAATTCCCTTGCTCCAGGACTCATTCTCTAGTCGTTTGCCCTCTCTGAAGCTGATGTTGTGGTTAGATTGGGCTGAGAGTGGGTGTATGGGGAGATAAGCCCAAGGGGGAGCATGGGTTGAGCTTTGGTTGTTTCACCCATAGTGCCAAGTGGCCACCATGCTCCAATTTCCTCTGAAATTGCTTGAGGAGGCCGGCCAGCAAGCTTAGGCAGCTGAGTAAGTGGTCATGTGGCCATCCTTCCTCTTCATTCTTCTTCTCTCTCTCCTCATTTCTCCAAAGTTCCTTTTCTACCCCTTTGCATGTAATCTCTCTCCTGATTTAGAGGGGTAGTGGCAGTCCTTGGCCTCTTGGGCTGGTCATGAGCCTTGACTAATGGGCCTAGCCTATGGGGAGTGGGCTTGGTTCATTCTTTCCCCAATTTAGGCTTCAAGTTGACTATGTTGACTTTTAGGGTTGACCTAGTCAACTTGATGAGTGGGCTGACCCCACCTGAAGTTCATGGGCCCTATGACACCACCCAACTTGGACTGGGCCATGGTGGTGCCCCACTTGGACTATTTGGGCCTTTAGGTGTGGGTTTGACCAAATTAAGATTTGGGTTGACTTGGGTCAACTCTAGTCAATTGGTGACCTTGTGATATATCACATGGTTCCCTTAGGTTGGTGTTAGGGCTAGGGATGCAGTGGTGGAGTCAATGTGTGGGCAGGACCCCAATTTGGGTTGGTTTGACTTAAATTACCTTGGGCCCTGTAGTGGGCCCCATGTGGTTAGACACAAATTCCATGGTTCAATCCTAGTCTAAACCCATATCCCCACCATATGTCCTAACCCAACCTAAGTAGAGGGGTCTAATTGAAAGTGGGATGTTACAAACTCCAATAAATAAAAGAAATAATTTCATCCCTGAAATTTAAGTTCGGGTCTACTTGGTTTTCAAGTGTAAAAATTTAAGTACTTTAAACATTGATTAAAGTGTTACCTGAGGTAAAGAGCTTCGGGTGCCGCTCTAGCATTAGATCCCTCGGCTCCCAGGTGTGCTCCTCCCATCCATGGTTGGACCACAACAGTAACGTCCCGAATCTGGGCTTTCGACTAAACACGAAAGTTGAAGCCCTTGCAAATACCTTTCCAACGAGTGGTTGCAAGTCTTCATATGAAGTCTGTAGCCACGAAAAAGTCTGAACGAACATGACATCCGATAAATCCTGCATGCAGAAATTGTGTTATGTGCGCAGCGCATTCACGGCTGATTTTAAGTTTGATACTTTTGAATCTGGGTTGTGGTCTGAACATAAATGTTGTAGCCCATGGAAAGACCTTTCCATCGAGGGGTTACACGCTTCATCGGTTTCATGTAGCTTCGGGAATCTCCGGTTGAATTTGCTGTCCAGATTTATTCTGCACTTAAATTCTGGGTTTTTATATAATATGGATTTGGATTCGGTGGAATTGATGTTGCAAATTAACACGAGATTTTGGTGAACTGTTTTATGTTAACCACCCTAGTGCTATGAATGATGAAGATTACTAATCAGATTTCATATATCTGAATTGTGAACCAAGTTTACTTAAACGAAATGACTTGTTAGAAATTGGTAGACTATTATTTATGCGCATTATGTTATATTATCTTGAATTCATTTGGAATGACATGTAGAAGGATAAACTATGTCCATGAGTATGTTTGATGGTTGGAATGAAATTTAGTAGTCCAATACTTAGTGCGTAGTCTCCCTACGGGTAGTATTGTGGAAGGATGTAAGTGCGGTGTTGACCATCACTAGTTGGGTTAGTGTTGAGATGAGGTATATTTGGATGGTTGGGCTGTGTCCTCGTGCTTACTTCCGAGGCCCCTTCCATGCCACGTTGATGTGGAATTTGCATGCGGTGTGAGTCGACACGTGATGTCGTAATCCTGGGTTAAGGATAGTGTGCCAGGTCTACGGGCTCGCCGATTGTCACACCGACGGGAGTTGACAGTTAGATTTTGGGCGGTTGGGTTGTGTCCTCGGTGTTCACGCCCCGGGGCCCCTTCCGTGCCAATTGAACGGTTGGGTTGTGTCCTTGTGCTTTCTTCCGAGGCCTCTTCCGGGTCACACCAGGCCAGTTCGGGTTGTGTTCTTGGTGCATATCTACCCGAGACCCCGCTGGGCCATAGTACGCATGGGCTCCGCTGTTGTATTCTTAGCGTTGAGGCGTACAGAGGCCTAGGTAAAGTAATGTGGATACCCGCGTAGTAGTAGAGATGCCCACTCTACTGTCACCACCTAGCCACGGCGTTTGATGCCTGAGAGGTTAGCTACCTGCTCGAATTGTGGGAACTATAGTCTGTGTCGACATAGCAATTGTATGTGTGTGATCACGGGTGAGTCATTGCATAGCATACATACCATTTCATATCATTTCACAACAAGATCCTCATCGTATAGGTTTGTATGGGCACTCCTATACGATGAGTTACTTTATGCAAACTGATCCTTAACTTATAAGCTTGTATGGGCATCCTTATAAGTTAAGTTACTTACATGCTGTAGTTACTTGTACTTGTTGAATTACTGTTGCTTATGTAGAACTGCTATAATATAATGCTATTAATCTTATTGTACCATTACCACCTGCTTGTGCCTGTTACACTATTTATTATACTTGTACCCTTGCTCTTTTCTCCGCCCGGTGCTGAGGAGTCGCCGGGGGAGTGGATGTGAAGCCACTTAGTCTTTTCGACTAACGGTTGCTACGTCTTCCTTTTTAGGAGTTCACCCCGCAGGTAGAGCAGTCGTAGACCATGCAGCAGGGTAGCCAGGCCAGGACGACAAGGCCTGAAGTGACGGTGTCGTCTCTACCGTCAGTTACGGATGTGAGTGTTATGAGATTCTAATGTAGCCCGTTGGGCAACTTTTATAGTTGTACTCTATATTGTAGAAGCATGTTTTAGCTTCTCTTTATTTACTGTATTTAGACTTTATACTTAGTGTGGATTTGACTTCTTCTCTTTTATATTATGGTTGGGTTGGCATGTTTATATTGATATTGGTTGTAGCCGGCGGAATAGGCGTCTTGTGGTACAGGTTAGCCCGTGTGCTAATGCTACCGCAAGGCGGCTGTTCTGGGCATAAGACCCCCCTTCATGCCGTGTTTTGGGATTCGGGAGGGGGGTCTTACAAATGGTACCAGTTTTCCACGATCCTCAACTAAAGAAGTCATTCAACAATCGTACCCCCCGTTCGATTAGTCAGTTTGCGGACAAACTTTCTTATCGGAAGTAGTGGTGTACCATATGTAATTCACACTAAGTTGTCCAACTTTGACCTCAAGATTAGCCAATCTGACCATATGTTTGTGTTTTATGTGTAGATTCCAGTACACGCTGAGCCGATGGGGGGCACTCCTGCCCCTTCCATATCCCCTCAGTTTCAACAATCCGAGTTGGGGCGGACGCTCACCGCCATCCTGGATGCCTTTAGGGCGCAGCAGTCTCTGGTTCAACAACAGGCTCCGGGCTCTAACTGCCTGAGAACCTTTCGGCCTCTCTCCCTCCCGCCTACCTCGGGACGGAGTCGGTCGTACGCACGGAGGAATGGCTTGACACGGTCCAAGAGCTATTGGCGGGGATCCGTTGCCGGCCAACATGGTTGTATCGTTGGCGGTGTCCGTCTTGGATCTACATGCTAAGACGTGGTGGAAGTCACTCATGGGATCCACATTCCAAGGACGAGTGTATACCGAGATAAGTTGGAGCGAGTTCTCGGGTGTCTTCTTGGAGCACTTCATTCCTACATCGGCTCGGGATGAGCTTGAGCAGAGGTTTCTACTACTAAAGCAGGGATCAAAATTGGTTACAGAATACCAGCGAGAGTTCCAGCATCTCACAAGGTTCGCGAACTCATATGACCTGGATGATAGAGGATACGCCAAGTGTTTCTACAAAGGGCTGCGAGATCCCCTGAGGCAGGCCCTTTTGTTTATAGCGGACGCTAACTTGCGGCGGAGATTATCGACATGGCGAAGAGATTGGAGGCGGATCACTTGAGTAGTGGTAAGAGGCATGCGGAAGATGTGATGGAAGCTGGTCCAAGCAATAGAAGGAGGCGGGACTTCAGAGGAGGAAGAGGACATCAAAGAGGTGGAGGTCGTTTCCACCGAGACTTTAGAGTGGAGCATCCGGTTCCGCAGCCGCCTGTGTTGCCTCCACTGCCTCAGCCTTAACAATATCAGCAACATGAAGGGCGTCGTGGGCTGGTGTGTTTTGAATGCAACCAGTCGGGCCACATTCAACATTTTTGCCCGTGGTTGTTTCAAAATGTCCCTCCTGCTCTCCCTTCGGCCGCTCCACTGGGGTGGGGTTACATGCGTTGTCGAGGACGAGGACCGCGAGGAGGAAACCCCGGCCCTGCTCGGGATCAAGTGTACGCGCTGGACATGGTGCAAGAACGGAATCCCCAAGATGTGATTGGAGGTATGATTTAAATGATTATCATGTTTTCATTGTCTAACTTAAAGTTGCTTGAGACATACTAGACACCTAGCAATACGTTTTGGGTTATTGGTACTTAAGCACCGTGATAGTTGGTGGGAAGACAACCTATGCGCTGTTCGATACCGGTGCCTCACACTCTTTTATGTCTGATGACTTCATTAAGGACATGGAGGTGTACAATACTTTACTGGTATAGCCCGACGAGTGCGCCTACCGGATGGATCGGAGATGATTGCAACCGCCAAGTGCGAGTTTGAGATATTTATTGAAGGAAAGGCCTTTGATACACCTGCCACGGTCTTGAGAATGCCGGAGTTTGACTTCATTTTTGGGCATGGCGTGGTTGGACTGGCACTTTGCAAGGATTGACTATGCAGAGAAATGAATTTACTTGAGACATGGGGACTCCAATGTCATCTTCCAAGGTATTAGCTTCGCACCTCGTATGTTGTTATCTTCAGTTCAGACGGTAAAAGCCCATATGAAGGGTGATGAAGTCTTCATGATTGAAAGATAATAGTTGTCCTAAATCACCTAGAGGGGGGTGAATAGGTGAGTTGTGCGTCTTTTTGTGTAATGAAAAAAAATCTCAACCAAAGCACAGATCTATCTACCAAACAAGCAAACATAGAGACGAGGCAAGATTTATAGTGGTTCCCCAACCTTTGGTACATCCACTTTCCCTCACCGATCTAGCAATACACTAGACTCGGCTACTCCACTATCTCGGATTGGAAAACAATCCTACCCTCGGAACAATGTTCCTACAAACTCGATCCACAAAACGGATCTACACTCGGAAGGCAAAACTTCCTACAATCTCGGAGTTAAAAACTCCTACACTCGGAGAAAACTTCTCCTACAATAATTAAATAAAGTTGTACAGAAATACAAACAGTAAATTCTCTTGTTCAGATCTGCAACAGTAAATCATAAATTCCTTCTTCTAGGCGTGCGGCTTTATCAGAATATTAAAGAAGAATCTCGGCAATATCAGATCTGGAACTTCTCGACTTTAAAAGATCGAATGAGAAGATGAAGCGTTGAGCGGAGATCTCGATCTGTAGAGTCTTCTTAAACTGAATCCTCTGAAAAGAAGAACCCTAGCCGGTCGGAAATCAGAGACAGCGACGGCGGCGGATTTCCGTTTCTTGGAGAGAGAGAGAGGAGACAGAAATCTTTTAGAGAGAGAGTACGGCTGCAAAAGCTTCTTAGAATAATTTTCTTTGAAAACTTAGGGTTTGTCAGATTAGATAAGACCTTTTATAGGAGAAGAAAAGATTAGTCATAATTGCGTCACTATGAAAGACACGTGGACCAATCACGTCAATGTTTAAGAATAAGACCGTTAGGTCTGGACTTAAAGAATTTCTGAAAAGTCAAAGTAAATTACTCGAGTCAAGCAGAACTACTCGAGTATATGCAACACTACTCGAGTAGGTAGAAGATGACTACTCAAGTACATGAGAAAAATTACTCGGGAGAAAGAGAAATCATTACTCGACTACATGGAGTCAACTACTAGAGTAAAAAGGAATCAGCTACTCGAGTAACAGAAATGACTTACTCGAGTACTTTAGTACATACACGAGAGTTGGAGTAAATTACTCGAGTACAAGAAATACTACTCGAGTATATAAGAATGAACTACTCGAGTATATAAGAGACTACTCAAGACAAACACTTAGAAAATTTCTGGAACAGAAAGACTGAACTACTCGAGTATGTAAGATAATCTACTCGAGACATAAGGAATTACTCTAGTATTACTCGAGATAATTAGAACTACTCGAGTATATAACATGAACTACTCGAGTAATTCACTCAAAGAAATTTTCTAGAGGGGGAATCTGGATTACACGAGTAAAAGCATTTGACTACTCGAGTAGTAGATGAACTACTCGAGTATATGATTTAGACTACTCGAGTAAGTAAGAACTACACGAGAGTCAGAATTCAATTAACTCGAGACAGAAGATAGAACTACTCGAGTACTCTATAGTACTACTCGATTATATAACTTAGAAAAACTTTAGAAGAGAATTCTGTAAACTCGAGAGGTAAAAGGAAATTACTCGAGTATATAAGATGAACTACTCGAGAGCCATAATTGGACTACTCGAGTATATCTTAACTACTTGAGTAAGTGAATTACTAATCGAGTATACACTCAGTAACTTACTCGAGTAAGTAAGGAACTACTCGAGTACTTTACTTAGGAAAATTTTTCTGACAAAATTTTTCTTCTTCTAAGGTGAAATCAGCATCAAGTCTTTTCTCATAGTCCTAGAGCTTGAATATGAAGTGTATTCCAATAGAGAGGCTACACATGAGTCAACACGTTGGAACACACAATGAGGGATTATATTGTATGGTTCTATGTTTGGTGACCCATTGTAGACTGACATTGGTCTACACTTCCCATAAGAATCCTGCAAACACATAACTCAAACCAAGCATCAGATAGAATTTAATTCATCTTAGTTCAAGGGTGATTTCATCAAATTTGGGTTGGTGTGGATACAATACCCAACAATGATCTGGTTCGAGTTGAAGGAGTTAGCATTGGATATAAAAGACGTATGGGTAGTGCGGGACTTCCCCGAGGTCCTAAGAAACTGTCAGGATTACCCCGCATAGAGAGGTTGACTTCCAGAATAATCTAGTATCGGGTGGCAAGCCGGTATCCAAGGCCCCTTACCGAATGGCCCTGAAGGAATTCGCGGAGTTTAGAGTTTAACAGCAAGAACTGGTGAAGTCAGGGTTCGTTCTCCCCAGTTTGTCACCCTGGGGAGCCCCTGTATTGTTCGTGAAGAAGAAGTATGAGACCATGCATTTGTTCATAGACTATCAGGAACTCAATCGGCTGATAGTGCGGAACACTTATCCGCTACCTCGGATCGATGAGTTGTTCGATCAACTAGTGGGAGCACATTGGTTTTCCATGCTGGACTTGCGCTCAGGATATTATCAGTTGAGGATACAAGAGGAGGACATCCAGAAAACGGACTTTAGTTCAAGATATGAACTGTACGAGTTCACTGTAATGTTGTTTGGGCTCACAAATGCCCCTTCGGCCTTCAAGAGCCTGATGAACAAGGTGTTTGAACCTTATTTGGATATCTTCGTCATTGTTTTCATCGACGACATCTTGGTCTACCAAAGACGGAGGAGGAGCATGTTGAGCACTTGACCTTGGTATTGAAGAAATTAAAAGAGCACGCCTTGTTCGCCAAGTTCAGCAAGTGCGAATTCTGGCTTAAAGAGGTTGCTTTCTTGGGGCATGTGATCAGTGGAGCAGGACTAGCGGTGGATCCGTACAAGGTGTGTGCCGTAAAGGAGTGGTCTCCCTTGAAGTCGGCGGCTGATGTGCGGAGCTTACTTGGGCTTGTCGGGTACTACCGCAAGTTCGTGAAAGGATTCTCCAAGATTGCCCTCCCTCTTACATCATTGACGAAGAAAGGTGTGCCATTTGAGTGGACACCCCAATGTGAAGCGGCGTTCCAGGAGCTGAAGGATAGACTTACCTCCGCCCCCATCCTTGCACTTCTATCTGGGAAGGAAGGATTTCAGGTTTACACTGACGCATCACATCAAGGGATGGGAGAGGTGTTGATGCAGCACGGACACATGATTGCATATGCTTCAAGACAGTTGAATAAGCATGAAATCAATTACCCGGTTCATGATTTGGAATTGGGAGCGGTGGTGTTCGCCTTGAAGGTTTGGAGGCATTATCTATACGGCATCCACTGCGAGATCTTTTCAGACCACAAAAACTTGAAGTACGTTCATACTCAGAAGGAGTTGAACCTTAGGCAATGGCGGTGGTTAGAATTTCTATGCGACTATGAGTTCACCATGAACTACCACCCCGGAAAGGCGAACTCGCTGGCCGATGCATTGAGTAGAAAGGTACCAGGTTCCAGCCCAGAGGCTCGGTTGATGAGTATGGAGTTGGCTCGAATGATTGAGGAAATGGATATTACATTGATATGTAAGGCTCCTTCGAAGAGTATACAGAGTACTTGGAAAGCATGAGTATAGTTTGTGATATCCGGGACCGAATCAGAGTGGATCAAGGGATGGGTGCGGCCCTGGCCCCGGCAATCAAGTCAATCGAAGATGGGACTACGGATGAGTATACGCTAAAAGACGGCCTCGTTTATTTTCGTGGCCGGCTCTACATTCCCAAAGGCGGTAAAATCTGGGAGGATATCTTGAGAGAGGCTCATTGCTCTCAATATTCAGTACACCCGGGCATTGCTAAGATGTACGCCGGCTTACGGAAGACCATGTGTTGGCCGGGAATGAAAAAGGATGTCTGATATTTTGTTACACATTGCAAAGCTTGTCAAAGGGTGAAGGCGGAATGCAAGAGTCCGGTGGTTTACTATAATCGTTGCCCATCCCTGAGTGGAAGTTTGAGGATATCTCCATGGACTTTGTCCTTGGGTTACCTCGCTCACGCTCAGGAAATGATTTGTGTGGGTGATAGTTGATCGCCTGACGAAAGTAGCCCGGTTTATCCCAATTAAGAAAGAAGCTCATGTGGATGTCTTAGTATGCCTCTTTATGGAGCAATTCGTACGGTATCATGGCGTGCCTAAGACGATCATGTCTGATCGTGATGGTCGGTTTACCTCCAAGGAGTGGAAAGCGGTACAGGCGTATTTGGGCTCGCGCCTTACCTTCAGCACCGCGTTTCATCCTCAGACAGACGGGCAATCTGAAAGGACCATCCGGACATTGGAAGATTTGTTGAGATTATGTGTGTTGGATAGAGGAGAGCCGTGGGAAAGACCTTACCATTAGTAGAATTCTCCTACAACAACAGCCACCAGGTTAGTATCGGCATGGCTCCTCATGAAGCTCTTTATTGAAGGTGTAGAACCCCTTGTCTTGGGTGCAAGATGAAGACCTGAAGGCTTTGGGTGTTGAATATATTGATGATACCGATGTGGTGGTTAGACTGATACGGGTTCGCATGTTGGAGGCTCAAAGTCGGCAGGAGAAGTATTATAATGCAAGGCACCGGATGGTGGAGTTTCAAGTGGGTGATAAGGTGTTCCTGAAAATCCGACCGATGCATGGAGTGTCACGTGTGCGTGATGTCAAAAAGCTCAGCCCAAGGTATGTTGGTCCTTATACTATATTGGAAAGGATTGGCCTGTTGGCCTATCGGTTGGAGTTACCGTCCGAGCTAGAGAACCTCCACGACGTGTTCCATGTGTCATCGCTTCGAAAGGCGTTGTTGTAGCCCGATCAATACACCCCCACAACTGATGGTGTCGTGGCGTCTGATAGGTCTGTGCGACTAGAGCCGGTGTGGATCGTAGATAACGAGACAAGAATGTTGCGTCGCAAAAGTGTCCCCTTGGTGAAGGTGCTATGGTCCAATCATGGGAAGGAGGAATATACATGGGAGCCGATGGATGTGATGCAAAAACACTATCCGGAGTTGTTTGCTCAAGGTAATTTTATTTAAAATCATATTATGTTTTTGTTATGCTTTTCTTCCCATAGCCTAAGACTGATTTCGGGGATGAAATCTTTTATTTTGTTTATAGGATTTATAACATCCCGAATCGAACTAGGCCCCTCGTGCATGTTTTTGAGTCAGGAGAGCTGACTTGGGTTCAGGGCGAGTGCTGACAACTGGACAGCACATGTGAAAAGGAGGAGAAATCAGTCAAGCATAGGACATGGGTAGAGACAAGGGCGTGTCCCTAACCGTGTGTGAGTGCCCAGCTCTCGAGTCGATGACTCGAGTATGTCCAGAGAAGTACATGGGTAGTGATACGGGCGTGTCACTACCCGTGTGAAGTGACATAGGTAGAGACACGTGCGTGTCCCTACCCGTGTGTGTGTGTATCGAGATCGACGAGGTGTGTCGACATCGTATGACACGGGTAGCAACACGGGCATGTCCCTACCCGTATGTGTCGAGTTAAACTCGACAGAGCGTGTCGAGATCGACGAACTCGTGTCGAGATCGACGAATTATATGACACAGGTAGAGACACGGGCGTGTCCCTACCCGTGTGCCATTATATCGAGTTGAGTTCGTCGAAAGGTATCCAGAGAAGGACACGGCCAGGGAACACGACCGTGTCATGGGGACACGGGTCAGGATACAGGCGTGTCCTACCCGTGTCGAGTGTTGAACCGATGCTGAAACCGTCGTTGACGCTTCGCCCGAAACAGGACATGGGTAAGGACACAGGCGTGTCCCACCCGTGTCAATTTTCATATATCAGGGGAAGTGAAAACCCTAGTCGTTTCCATGCTCATTTCATCCCCTATTTCCTGAGAGAAACTTCTATAGAGAGGGAAACTGCTGGAGAAAAACTTGGAGGAGAAGATCCGCCGTCACCGTTAAGGAGAAGATGCCGCCAAGAAGTGTTACACGATCTATGGCCGGAAATAGTGGAAATGCCGGAAATGACGTGAGCTTCCTCCCCTCTCCCTTGGTGCTAGATCTGTAGTTATCTAGGCGAGATGTCGACTCAAAAGAGTCTAGGCTTGCGAGATGGTGATTTCTCTAGTAAGAGGTCGTCCTAGTGCTTGTGCTCTAAGGCTAGTTGTGTCTTCAACCTCTCCAACCTTCTATGCGAAGATGGGGGATGGATTCGTGAAAAGTAAAGGCCTCACGAGGGTGAATAAGGGTGGAGGAATTTCTGGAGGTGATTTTGGAGGATCGACTTGAGGAGGAAGTTGAACCGATGTCGTTTATTCCTCTTTAAGATGCATGCAGAATCTATGTTCTGTGCGCAGTAATCTTTTTGGCCATTTTATGATGATATATGGTCAGATCTGGGCTTTCGACTAAACACAAACGTTGAAGCCCTTGAAACTACATTTCCAACGAGTGGTTGCACGTCTTTATGCGAAGTCTGTAGCCACAGGAAAGTCTGAACGAACATGTTGTCTGATAAATCTTGCATGCAGAAATTGTGTTCTGTACGCAACGGACTTCAAGGCTGATTTTAAGTTTGATACTGTTGAATATGGGTTACATGTCTTCACCGGTTTCCTATAGCTTCATGAATATCCAGTTGAAGTTGTTGTCCAGATTTATTATGCACTTAAATTCTGGGTTTTTATATAATATGGATTTGGATTCGGTGGAATTGATGTTGACAATTAACTCGAGATTTTGGTGAACTGTTTTATGTTAACCACCGTAGTGCTATGAATGATAAAGATTACTAATCGGATTTCATATATCTGAATTGTGAACCAAGTTTACATAAACGAAATGACTTGTTAGAAATTGGTAAACTACTATTTATGCGCATTATGTTATATTATGTTGAATTCATTTGGAATGACATGTAGAAGGATAAACTATGGTCATGAGTATGTTTGATGGTTGGAATGAAATTTAGTAGTCCAATACTTAGTGTGTAGTCTCCCTACGGGTAGTGTTGTGGAAGGATGTAAGTGCGGTGTTGATCGTCACTAGTTGGGTTAATGTTGAGATGAGGTATATTTGGATGGTTGGGCTGTGTCCTCGTGCTTACTTCCGAGCCCTTTCCATGCCACGGTGATGTGGAATTTGCATGTGGTGTGAGTCGACACGCTATGTCGTAATCCTGGGTTAAGGATAGTGTGGCAGGTCTACGGGCTCGCCGATTGTCACACCGACGGGAGTTGACAGTTAGACTTGGGGTGGTTGGGTTGTGTCCTCGGTGTTCACGTCCCGGGGCCCCTTCCGTGCCAAGTGAACGGTTGGGCTCTGTCCTTGTGCTTTCTTCTGAGGCCCCTTTCGGGTCACACTAGGCCAATTCGGGCTGTGTTCTCGGTGCATATCTACCCGAGACCCCGCTGGGCCATAGTACGCATGGGCTTCGTTGTTGTATTCTTAGCGTTGAGGCGTACGGAGGCCTAGGTGAAGTAGTGTGGATACCCGCCTAGTAGTAGAGATTCCCGCTCTACTGTCACCGCCTTTCCACGGCGTTTGATGCCTGAGAGGTTAGCTACCTGCTCGAATAGTGGGAACTATAGTTTGTGTCGACATAGCAATTGCATGTGTGTGATCATGGGTGAGTCATTACATAGCATACATACCATTTCATATCATTGCACAACAAGGTCCTCATCGTATAGGTTTGTATGGGCACTCATATACGATGAGTTACTTTAAGCAAACCGATCCTTAACTTATAAGCTTGTATGGGCATCCTTATAAGTTAAGTTACTTTCCTGCTGTAATTACTTGTACTTGTTGAATTACTGTTGCTTATGTAGAAGTGCTAGAATATAATGCTATTAATCTTATTGTACCATTACCACCGCTTGTGCCTGTTACACTATTTATTATACTTCTACCCTTGCTCTTTTCTCCTCTTGGTGCCAAGGAGTCGCCGGGGGAGCGGATGTGAAGCCACTACTTAGTCTTTTCGACTAACGGTTGCTACGTCTTCCTTTTTAGGATGTCACCACGCAAGTAGAGCAGCCGCAGACCATGCAGCAGGGCAACCAGGCCAGGATGACAGGGCCTGAAGTGACGGTGTCGTCACTACCGTCGGTTACGGATGTGAGTGTTGTGAGATTCTGATGTAGCCCGTTGGGCAACTTTTATAGCTGTACTCTGATATTGTAGAAGCATGTTTTGGCTTCTCTTTATTAACTGTATTTGGACTATATACTTAGTGTGGATTTGACTTCTTCTCTTTTATATTATGGTTGGGTTGGCATGTTTATATTGATATTGGTTTTAGCCTGCGGAATAGGCGTCTTGTGGTACAGGTTAGCCCGTGTGCTAATGCTACCGCAAGGTGCTGTTCTGGGCATAAGACCCCCCTTCGTGCCTTGTTTTGGGATCCGGTAGGGGGGTCTTACAACAACACCTTCACCGGGGAACCTTCTTCTTCTGCAGTACTCGGACCGCGGTATCATCGATCCAGAGAGGCTCCAAACGAACTGATCTGTCAGATGCTAACGAGCCTACTATAGTGGTGATATGCTGCTCTAGCCGAAGGAGAGCTCTCCGTAGTGAGGAGACGTGGAAGACGTCGTGCAAGGCCTCCATCTCTGGCGGCAGCTCCAGCTTGTAGGCCAAGGGGCCGACCCGCTCCAGAATCAAATATGGCCCATATATCGAGGGCTGAGCTTCTTGTGCCTCCGCTCCCGAGAAACACCATGCACCGGACGTATATTCAAGAATACTATGTCCCCTACCTAGAACTCCACCTTCCAATGTCGTGCATCGTACTACTTCGCCTGCCTACGCTGGGTCTCTAACATCTGGTCCCTGATCAATCGTATTTGAGCGTTCGTATCCTCAATGTAGTCTGATCCAAGTACCCTGGGGTCCTCATCCGGAACCCAAGATAGCGGAGTCCGACACTTCCTCCCGTAAAGAGCCTCATAAGGTGCCATCCCAATGCTCGCCTGGTGACTGTTGTTGTAGGAGAACTCAACCAGAGGTAACAGTCTCTCCCAGGGCCTTCCCGTATCCAGTATACATAATCGTAGCGGATCCTCCATGGTCATGATGGTCCGCTCTGTCTGACTGTCGGTATGTGGATGGAAAGCGGTGCTAAAAGCAAGCTGAGAACCCAAGTACGCCTGCACCGTTCTCCACTCCCTGGAAGTGAATTGACTGTCATGGTCCAAGACAATCGTCGTGGGGACCCCGTGGTACCTGACGAACTGTTCCACAAACAACCTCACCAAAATAGTAACTGGGTTGTCCTTCCTGATAGGTATAAATTGGGCCACCTTGGTCAGTCTGTCGATGATGACCCAAATAGAATCGTGCCCCGAGTGGGAGCGAGGCAATCCGTGCACACAAAATCCATAGCAATATCCTAAAACTTCCACTTAGGGACTGGTAGTGACTATAGCAACCATGATGGGCTCTTGCATTCTGCCTTTACTCGCTGGCAGGTCTCGCAATGTGTCACATAGAAGATGATATCCCTCTTCAACCCTGGCCAATACATGATCCTCCGCAGATCCGCTGTCATCTTGGTGATTTCGAGGTGCACTGAGTACTGAGAGCTGTGTGCCTCCCTAAGTATGTCTTCCCGGATACCACCTCCTGCGGGTATATAAACGCGACCACGGAAATGGAGGAGGCCATCAAGCAACGAATAATCACTTGGCCTGCCCTCTCCCATGGCCCTGAACACCGGCACTAAAGCTGCATCCAACCTCTGCTATACCCTGATGCGCTCTCGTATATCACATTCCACGATCAGGGAGTTCAAATACTCCGTTAGATCTCCGGCTGGGACTTGGAAACAACCGAAATATTCATATCCTCTAACATCCGCAATAGCTCTAAAGACATCACTCGAGACTCTAGTGTTGAAGTGCTGGCTCTCCTACTCAAGGCGTCTGCCACGGTGTTCGCCTTCCCGGATGATAATGAATGGTGTAATCATAGTCGCATAAGAACTCAAGCCACCTCCTCTGGCATGTCTTTTTGCGTATTAACATACTTGAGGTTCTTGTGATTTAACAAGATATCACAATGAACCCCATATAGATAATGTCTCCAGATATTTAATGCAAAAACCACTGCCCCGAGCTCTAAGTCATGTACGGGGTAATTTTGTTCATGCTTCTTCAACTACCTCGAAGCATAAGCGATGACATGCCCATGTTGCATCAAGACTGCACCCATCCCCTGATATGAGGCGTCAGTGATATATGTGAAATCCTTCCTTCCCAGATGGAAGTGCAAGGATGTGGGAAGAGGTGAGCCTGCCCTTCAGCTCCTGAAACGCCTCCTCGCACTTCTCCGTCCATATAAAAGTTGCTTCCTTCTTCGTCAAGGACGTGAGGGGGAGTGTTATCCTCGAGAACCCCTCTGAAAGTGATGTGTTAGATCTAGTATACTCTAGTGGGGGGTGAATAGAGAATTTTTAGGTCCTTATAAAACTATTACAGCTTCTGTTGTAATTAAAAGGTGTTGAATTAAAACAAAATAAATAAGCACACAGTAGTCCTAAAAACACAAGCACAGCAAGAACAAAAAGAAAAGGGGCAACCAGATGACACAAGAAATTTTATACTGGGTCCCCAACCTGGGTACATCAACTCTTCTACCACCCTGGTAGGAATCCACTCAAGTTTTTGATCAGGTGCCTGACACCAATGAGCTTTTGATCAAGTGCTCAAAAACCAAATACTCAAGTCTTTTGATCAGGTGACTTGTAACCAGGAATCACTTTTGAAGGGAGATGACAACCCTTACAGAGGTGGGGATGAGAGAGTGATGCAAGTCTTCTTTTCTCAATCACAATGAGAAGACTATGTGGATTCAGTGATGTTGTCAAAGCTCCCTCTGAGATGTAGAAGAGTTCAGGAGAACTGGAGCTTTGCACAGGGTGATAGGCCTTCAAGCTTTCAGCTTTGATCAGAGAGATCTTCAGGAACTTCTTTGACAGATGGAAGATTTGTTTTCCTGTGAAGTGTCCTGGAGAGTCTGAAGAATGAAAACTCTTGGTATTTGAATGATTGTTCTTCTTCTTCTATATCAGAAATCTTGTGTCAGACTGAGAGCAGACGAGTTGTGTTTTTCTTGTCTGATTCAGTAATCTTCTCTATGTATCTGTTTTTGACTTTCTTTCTATCTCTTTTTTTGGTAAGAAAAGTGAAAAATCTCTTTATATTTTCTGGGGAAATTGGTCTTTCGAATTTTGAATTCCTTCTACATTCAATGTTGACGGCCTAGAGAATAAGCAGCATTGAATAATTTCCCCAACTGTACCGTGGAAAAATGGCAAGCAATAATCCTGGAGAATATCCTAATCAATGCTCCTCTAATGGTTATATTCAGAGAATGTTAGGGCATTGATTACTCAGGAATTATTGCTGTAATAATGGGGACAGGGCTGGAAATGACTTAGTCTGGAATCGTCGAACAGATGACAGAAATCGTGGAACTGAGTCCATAGTTCGTCGATTTGAGATGTTGTGTTCGTCAACCAGACGGCTTCTCTTCGTCGAGCTGAGTTCCATGATCGTCGAGCTGGAAACTGAACTGCTGTCTCTTCTGAAATTTGCCTATTCTGTGTCTGAAGTTCGTCGAGCTGGTAAATGTGTTCATCGACTGCAGTTCAGCAACTATTCTGGACTTAGAATATTCACAGCTAAATGAAAGTTAAAGTCTCCAGAATTCGTCAACCTAAGATTTGATTTCGTCGAGCTGAGTTTCTGGAGTTGTCAAATATTCTGTGTCTAAGTTGTTGAAGTAGATAATCCAGAATTCATCGGGCAGAGAACTGAGTTCGTTGACCTGAGACTAGAGAACATAGTCTTGACAGAATGTTATAATAGTCCAAAGATTCGTCGACCAAAGAATAAAGTTTGTCGATCTCAGCTCAGATAATTTTCTCTGAGATCGTCGAGCTGAGCACGACATCATCGACCTGAGTTCGATGAACGTCGAACTCACTTTACAGAGTCTTGAAATCTTCTAAGTCTTGACTCTCTGGCAGTCTTGTTGATAGCTGGTCCATGTGATGTTGACTCTAAGGACTTTGCCTAGACTCTAGGACACAACTATGACCCTGGATATACATTGTGGGTCACAAGATCCTAAGTTAGTGAACCTAGCCCAAATCAAACTAGGGATCCAACAATCTCCCCTATTTGGGTGAGGTTATTAACCACAGACTCAGACTTAAACTGAAAATAAACAAAGCAGAAAAAGCATATATCTGGCAGAGATAGATAACACATGCAGCAGATATATATATATATACATGAGCTTTGTTCAGAAAAATATAAAGTAGTTATAAATAATGCAGGAAGATAAAGAGAGTTCAAAATACTTCTTCTGCTTCTTTTCCTTTGGCATTGCATCCTTGCTTTTGTCTCCTGGCTTTGTAAATATTATTTCTCTGTTAGGATCTGAAGCTTGCACACTGGTCATGATCATGTCAGCAGCCCCTATAATCTTCAGAGATGTAGCCATTGGGACAACTGCTTCTGGGTGCAACTTCATGCAGTCATCCACATTGAAAATCTTGTTAGCTTTATCAAATCTCTTAAGTTCCACTTTCCTGTACTTTGACATGGTATTATATTCAGAGGGATCCTTTCCTTCAGCTTTGGCCTTGTTAATCAGAGAAAGGCCTACAAGTTCCTGGAACCTGACCATTCTAGCAGTAGTAGTTGTTTCAGGATCTTCAAACGGAACAGGAGGAGATGATTGTCTTTTAGAGCCTTCAGCTGGTTGATTTTCAGTGGATTGTTGTTGTTGTTGTTGATGTTGTTGCTACTGCTGATGTTGCTTTCCTGAAAAATATTGCCTGTGCTGGCTGCTTTCATGATGAGATCTTGTTGATGTCTTTGATATGTTTAAATAGGGGCAGATCTTTGAGAACTGGAACCTGAAGCACCAGCAGCTGGAGGAGGTGGAGGAGGTGGATCTTTTCTGTATCTTTGAACTGGAGGAGGAGAGTATCTTCTGCTTTTCTTCCTCTCCTTCTGCTGATTTTTAGATAGCCACATCCAGGCTGGCATCCCTTTGTATGGTGTTATCTTTTGAAGAATGTAATAAGGAGTGTCATTTTTTGGATTAGGCTTAGGAGCAGGAGGAGGAGCTTTTCTTTTCGTGGATACTGGCTTCCTCTTTGGTTCATCATCAGATTCATCATCATCATCCTCATCATCACTAACCTCATCATCAGATCTTTGAGGATTATCTTATAAATCATTCAGAGCCTTAAATATCTCAGCAGAAATGATAGGCTTATCAGGTTGAGAAGGAGCTTGAGCAGGGATATCAACAGGAGTTGGAGGAGAAGCCATAGAAGAAGCTGGAGTGTCATCAACTATGACATTGCTTTCAGCAGCTGCCTTTTCCTCTTGTTGAATGTCAGACAAGATCACATCATCCAGATCTGGCAATGGAGAGTCATCCATGACATAACTAGGAGCAGAAGAAATTGCTGAAGGAGCTGTAATAATTATGGGCTCAGGAACATCAAAACTATCACTAAGTTGCTTTGCAACTTGTGGAATTACTGGGGATGTATATGGTACAATAGCCAAGTATGGGTTAGTAGTATGTTCTGCATTAAGACATCTCAAAATTGCAGATTCAAAATTCTTCAATAAATTCTCTAAATCAACTGTGGGATTAATGATGAAATCACCACCAGTAATTATTTTCTCAGAGACTGACTCTTCCAAGTCCATGTCAGTAATAATAAAATTAATAAAATCAATATCATCTGTATCAATATACTATGTACAATTTGCTGCTACTGTTATTGCCTCTGCTGTTGGAGCTTCTACTGCTGAAACTACTTCAGCTTCATCATCAGACATCTCCCCCTGCATGGTTTCAGTAAGACCTGAAGCCAGGCCCCTGACTAAAGTTGGTGCAGTAGTGAGGGCAGTGATCTGTGCAGATAGGGTAGTAATTGAAGTAGCAAGAGGTGTAATGGCCTCTGCTATTAGTATTTTGAGAAGGGGAGTGAGGAGGGCAATGAAGGATGTAATTGTTGAGGTGTCCATGGTAGAGTGGTAGAAGGTGTTGCAGAAGGTGTAGAAGTGGGAACTGCGGAAGATAGGAGGTAGAGCATTGGTATGTGAGCATTTGGAGGGATGCTGTTGTGGGATGGTAGATGTTGATGGGGATGGATGGGTGCATCTTCTATGAGGGTGTTTGGAGGAAAAGGGGAATTGGGAGGTGATGGAGGTATGTTGAAAAATGGTATGGAGGATAAATGGGAGGAAGTGGAGATGATGGAGGAGTTGGTGTTGGTGAAGCATGTGGAGATTCTGGTGGAGTAGGAAGTTTAGTATGAGATGATGGAGGTGTGGGAGAGGGAGGGATTAATGTTGCTGGAAGGTGGGCTTGAAGAGATGGTGGTGTTGGATGAATCTCTTCAGTAGGTTGGGGGAGTGGCTTTAACAGCCCTGGAACTTCAGAAGCTGGGGTGGAAGAGGTAGAAGCCTTGGATGGCTTAGTTATGGTCCTCTCCCGCCTGCCAAACAAGGCACATGTAAGCCTTTGCTGGCATTAATGAATATGATCGGGAGACAATGGATTCAACAGCCTTCTCCTTAAAGAGCTCTATGATCCTTCCAAAACACACTTCTTTCTTAGTAATTTTTCTTCTTTATCAGGATTAAGATGAT